>OZ024740.1:440543381-440608381 GCA_964016885.1 Eledone cirrhosa | reverse complement strand
TAAAGGTTTTATTACATACATAACCATAAATAGTACCCTTAATACGATATATGTATATATATGTATATATATATATATATATATATATATATGTATATATATATATATGTATATATATGTATATATATATATATGTATATATATGTGTGTGTGTGGGTGTGTTTACGTAGGTAGGTAAATAGGGGGAGAGAGAGGTATGGCGGGGAGAGGGAGGGAGAGAGAGAGAGGGAGAGGGAGAAAGTGAAGAGTGTTGGGAATTGAAACAGAAATATAGAGATGCTGTCCTTTCACCTGACGAACAGAGTTAAAGTATTGTGTGGGAGTAGGGGGAGATATTGAATATAACCATCACCATAGTCAACAGAGTCACTAGAGTCACCATAATCACCATAGTCATCATAGTCATCACCATAGTCACCATAGTCACCATAGTCATCACCATAGTCATCATCATCATCATCATCATCATCATCATCAACACCATCATCATCATCATCATCATCATCATCATCATCATCATCATCATCATCATCATCATCATCATCATCATCATCATCATCATCATCAATATCTATATTTATACGATGTTTTTCATGAACAAAGGAATTGTGTTAAATATTCTCGGCTTTGTAATGAAAAGATAAATTCGTTTAAACAAACAAAGAAAAACATCACGAGAGAAATTTAAGTTTTAAAAATAGATAAAAGTATTTTACTGCAATCTTCTCATTTGTATCTTTTCAAATACATCGTCATATAAAATTGTTTGATAAAAGATTTTAAAATAATATCGGATATTTAATATTTGGAAGTCAGCCTTTTAATTTATGGGCTGTCTTCATCACCTCCCTTCAACAAAGTTCCGTATACTGTAGATTTGATTGGAGGATGGAAACTCCACTATTCAGGTGTGGCGCCAGAAATGACTATTTAGACAAGACTGGGGATACTCACAAACCCCGGCTATCAGAGTGTGTTTTACTAACTGGGTCCCATTAGGAGGGAGAATTTGCCTCTTGAAGCTTAGGCTGAAAGATGGGTCTCTGTGGGTGGTGCAAGTTTATGCACCAAACAAGGAGTCCGAATACAGATCCTTCCTTGATGAAGTCACTGCAGCGTTGGATTTAGTTAAAACTGAGTCATATATTCTGATGACAGATTCAATGACAAGTTGAGGAGAGTAAAATGAAGAAGAAGGCTTTAGAACCATTTAGTCCTGCAAAAGAGAGCAACAAATGCATACATAATCAATCCTGCAATATTATGTCTCTATTAGAGAGAAAATAGCCTTATCAGTAAACTAGTAAAATAAAGTAGTTTTCTTTAACGATGGGTTGGCGAATATACGAGGGTGTGCTGAAAAGTTACTGGATTTGGGTAAAAGAAAATACAGGAGATCAGTTAATTATGATTTTATTCAACATATTCCCTCTTAGATTCACACACTTATTGCGGCTGTCCTTCAGGTTTTCTGTGCGTCAGATGGATTACAGTTACTAGAGCGTACAGAGAACTACATTCACACTTTGGATCGATAAACCTTCTTCTCGTTGGTTTAAAATTGTATTGGATGACAATAAACTAGACCCACCTCGAGTTTTGCTCGGAGTATTCCACTCTCAGACAAATTCAACCACTCTTTAAATAGGGGTTTCGTTTAAAATCTCGAGTCACTAATGCTATGCTAAGTTCACACGTCACTTTGAGTGCATATGGTAACATGTATTCCAGTATAACATGCTGTATAGTTGGGGTGTCAGTGATTAAAACCAACACGTTAGCCTGGCCAGGAGCTCTGCTAGAGATTCAGCAGAATTCCTGTTCAATACATATAAGAATATATTGAAAAAGGAAATATAAGAGTTTCTTTTAACGAACTTCAAACATCCCAAATCCAGGGCTATCTCACTTCTTTAGGAGGAGCTCCTCCCTGGTTCACTTCCCTCGCTTCCTATCTCTAGCCATATTATGACATTTGTGGGTGAGGGTGTATCCTCGGCCCAAGGGTGTGGCCTCGGCCACACATATATCTTAGTTTGATCTAAGTATATAAAATAACAATAACTGCCGTTAATACTTACTGTTTGATAAAATTAAATAACTATATATATATAACGAAGGAATTGTGGTAAGGAACCAGAGGGACCATAACGCACCAAAGTACTCAATACTTAGGGTAGTAGAGTGGGTAATAGAAACAAGTATGACCCCGACAGCAGAGCTCAAGCCATTTCGACGGCTAATTCTGGACTAACTTAGTCCAGAATTAGCCATCGAAACGGCTTGAGCTCTGCCGTCGGGGTCATACTTGTTCCTATATATATATATATATATATATATGAAATGTTGTTAAGACAAGGTAGCTTTTACATAATTGTTTTATTGCGTTATATATATTTCAATGACAAGGTTATGCAATGGTTATATAATTACCAGTATCCATGTGACACCATCAGATGTTCATACAATTATGAGGTGGCCTTATGCAAGTATACAGATATGTCAGGTAATTGAAAAAATCCTCAAAACACGGGAAAGAATCCTCATTCCTCACTACACCGGGAGATGGTTCTCAGGTGTGAAGAATTCCAGGTGAAGTCTACCCCGTGGTCTGATTGGACAGAATGGAGAAAGCGAGGGATTGGTCTTTAAATGGCCGCTTCCAAGTGGTGTGGCTCACTGGAGTGTGTGACAAACTCTAACCCAATAACATTGAGCAGTGTGACAGTAACGAACAACACGCCGCCCCTACTACAAGTTCATCGTATCAGTGAAATATTTACTGATTACATCAATACAATATATCAATACCCCAGGGTATTACTGGTACTTTATTTTATCGACCCCATAAGGATAAAAGGCAAAGTTAACCTCGGCGGGATTTGAACTCAGATCATAAAGGGTCGTAATTCTTTGCTGCAAAGCATGGTGTCCGACCCTCTACCGATCAATAATGATGTCACTTAAGTAAAGATTGCTATTAACTACCAGATACCATTGGTAATAGTACATACTATATTGTACATTACCGGCTAGTGTTGCTAATAGTACAGTACCAGCTACTATTGGTAATACTAGTACATACTATATTGTACATTACCAGCTAGTGTTGTATATAGTACATTATCAGCTACTATTGTTAATATTAGTACATACTATATTGTACATTACCAGCTACTATTGATAATATTAGTACATTCTGTATTGTACATTACCAGCTACCATTGGTAATATTAGTACATACAGTATTGTACATTACCAGCTACTATTGGTACTATTAGTACATACTATATTGTACATTACCAGCTACCATTGGTAATATTAATACATACTGTATTGTACATTACCAGCTACTATTGGTAATATTAGTACATTAAGTATTGTACATTACAGGCTACTATTGGTAATATTAGTACATACTATATTGTACATTACCAGCTACCATTGGTAATATTAATACATACTATATTGTACATTACCAGCTACCATTGGCAATATTAGTACATACTATATTGTACATTACCAGCTACCATTGGTAATATTAGTAAATATTGTATTGTACAATACCAGCTACTATTGGTAATATTAGTACATACTGTATTGTACATTACCAGCCACCATTGGTGATAGTACATACTATATTGTACATTACCATCTACTATTGGTAATATTAGTACATAATATATTGTACATTACCAGTTACTATTGGTAATATTAGTACATACTATATTGTACATTACCAGCAAACATAGGTAATAGTATATACTATATTGTACATCAGCAGCTACTATTGGTAATATTAGTACATACTATATTGTACATTACCAGCTACTTTTGGTAATATTAGCACATACTATATTTACATTACCAGCTTCTATTGGTGATAGTACATACTGCATTGTACATTACCAGCTACTATTGATAATATTAGTACATACTATATCGTACATTACCATCTACTATTGGTAATATTAGTACTAGACATGAAAAATGCGCAAGCTCAAAAGTGCCACAGAATGTTATAATAAACCTTCAAAAGTGTGGGACTAGAGTTGTTGCTAAAAAATATTGTAATCATTATATATCGTACATTCTGTGGCATCCTTTATAAAAATAGCTTAAACCAACGAAGCCTTTATTTTTACGCTATTTCACTTAGTTAATTCTTAGAGTGTAACATATAAAAATATGATTTACAACTATAAAATAAATTAATTAATATAATAACAGAGCTGCGGAGCTGAAATTTAGGAAATAATGGAGTATCGGATCCTGAGTTGGAGCCAGTCAATTTTTGGCCGACTCCGCAGCCCTGTATAATACATTTCATATTAAAGTTATTAATAAACCTATTTTACACTGCATGCAAATTACCATGAGATATTGATATTAGATATAAGATACAGCGCAATATCTACAGCTGTAAAAGTACGAAAGCGAAGTAATAATAAGTGGCTTAAGGTAATTCCAATATGAAAGTTTGTAGTGATAAAAATTTGATAATGCAATACGATTGTTAATATTATAGTTCTATGAAAATGTAACAATAGATAACTAAATTATTTTAATATTAATATATTTAAGAAATTATCATTATAGATTTGATCGTTCATATAAGCATCATATTAATTTTCAACACAATTATTTTGTTACTATGAGTATATGATAATAATATTACGTAATTATTTATAGCTGTTATTACATTAAACATAGATGTATTTATTTTTATATGTTACACTCTAAGAATTAACTAAGTGAAATAGCGTAAAAATAAAGGCTTCGTTGGTTTAAGCTATTTTTATAAAGGATGCCACAGAATGTACGATATATAATGATTACAATATATTTTAGCAACAACTTTAGTCCCACACTTTTGAAGGTTTATTATAACATTCTGTGGCACTTTTGAGCTTGCGCATTTTTCATGTCTAGTTTAATATTTTTTTAAGGCAACGCTTGTAATAACTCTAGTTAAACAGGATATATATTGATTTCTTTATTAGCCACAAGGGCGCAACAAGAAAGGGGACAATACAAAGACATGCCGGGGATTTTACATACAGTCGTGTAAAAAAATATAAAAACAAACAATTTCAACAATCGAAATCCCCAATAGGGGGGAGGCGCCACAAATGGGTTGTTTAATACCCCGTCGATAGAACAACCCTCAACTCAAGGAGCGTGTTGTGCAAGTGCTCCTTTCTTCCTTTTGCTCTCTTCCTCAACCTACAGGCTTATAAACAGAGAAGGCCCAATCACTCGGGCCATTTTCGCTTCATTCACCCACCTTTCAGTAAATTTACTGGGGTGCAGTGCCTCTCTCTCCACCCTGATTCTCCTTCTAAAGTGATACTTAAAGAATGGAATCAATTGTTGTCCGGAGAGAAAGGCATCTGTCCTCAGTCCTCTCAACCTCGTCCACCATATAACTTCTTTCACCATAGCCACCGTACAGAGGAAATCCGCCTCTCTTTCGTTTTTGAAAGAGTCTGGCGGTTTGATCCTTACTATGGATTCGGCAGTCAAACAGGATATATATTAATAATAAATTATCGTTGTAATGTAATTAGATTGTGTAATTGTTATTATAAATTATCTTATAAATATTAGTGTAAGATGTATAAAAATATTTTCAGACTTTTAATATAAACAACTACAAAAAACAATCAATATTAAATCAATATATTATACATAATAGAAAACATAAAATAAACAATACAAAAACAAAATATTTACATACAATTGCAATTATCAGTGTATATACATTTTCTTTATATTCCCTGAGCAAATTAATAAGATTTGTTTTTATTGTACATAATTTGATGACTTGTTGGAGTGTATTAAAAGATAGCAACAATTTGTGATTAAATTGTTATCTTAAGCAACTCACTTTTTAATAGTTGTTGGCTGAGCGAAATCGTAAAAGCCTATGAGCAAATATAAAAAAAAATACACAAACAACATTTCCTTGTGTTATTACAACATTAGATAAAATAATTGAGCAATGTCGTTATATTTTGCTCTTATTGCACATTAATAGTGTTTCTATTTTTCGGCACAAATCCATTACGGCAGTCCATTACTGGTACTTTATTTTATCGAATTAGTAAGTATGAAAGTCGAAGTTAACCTCGGCAGGATTTGAACTTAGAATGCAAAGGACCATAACAATACTGCAAAGCATGATGTCTGACGCTCTACCAATACTTGTGTTGAGCTGGTCATTAATTTATGGTGGTCGTGCGTGGAGTAGAGCAATCGCTAGTTGAAATATTATGAACAAAACATTTTTATTTGCCGAAGAACATATTTTCAATACTGTTTGTGAATGTGACGAAGGAAATACATTCTGATATGGAACAGTGTACAAAGTGTGTCTGTGAATAACATAATGTTACCTCATGTTGTTGTCAAGACATAATGGATTTCGTATATCCAGTTAGAAGATGAAACCTAGCCATCTCGGATTAGTTATATTTTATGCCATGTGTAAACGTGTTTGAGGATAGCAAAATATGCGTGTTTCTTGTCTGGAAACTTTCTGCTAAACTGATTGGTTTCGTTTTTGGCACTATACAATACTCATCCAACAGATAGCTGTATTGGATCCTTGATTGGTTAATATTTAGGTGAGGGTGCTTGATGCAGAGTTAGTGCAAAATGGATCAATGAGTGTAATAATAATAATGATAATAATAATGAAAATATTGTGTACAATGCTGAGGTGCACTACAACTCATCAAAAGTGCATATATAATACATAGGGTAATATAAAAACGTCATGAAAAAAGAACAGTGCATGAGTCATGATATACACATATGTGCATGTGTATGGAAGGGGGACATCAGGTGTAGTTTTGGTGTATTTCGGAATGTATGATGGTTTTAAAGGATGCAGTGTGTCATCAGCTAACAACTGATGCAGGAAGTTTGTTCCATCCTTCAGCAACTCTGAGCATGAAGAAATATTTCCTAAAGTCATGGGAGCTGTGTTGTTTTCTGACTTTGTAGGCATGTCCACGTGTTAGACACATGGAGATCAAAAAGGTGTTCGGGGTTGTTGTTGGTCGGATGGTTAATAACTTTGTGGGTGTTTACCAAGTCCATTGCCAGAGGGAAGCAAAATATTCAGGGTATGGTAGGTGTCTGATGGAGGGTATGCGCTTGGTTGCATGTCTTGAACAGTTTCCAGGAGGTCAATGTTCTGAGCAAGATAGAGGTTCCAGACTGATGACGCGAACTCCAAGTGTATTCGTACCATAGATGTATACAGCTTTAAATAGATGGCTGGAGAGCAGCTAATGAAGGTCTTGCTGATTGATGCCAAGTCAATCTTAATAAATTGACTGATTTATCTGTTCACTACTGCTAATCCACCGCTGTTTGTACAATTTTTTAGATAATGTCAATTTGAGCTTGAATCATTGGCGTAATGAAATTTGAAAAGATTATAAGCAAATCTTTTTTAAAATACACAGACAACATTTAACTGTATCGTTGCAACATTAGATCTAATAATGGAGCAACATTTGTGCAGAATTATTGTTTGTGCAATAAGATATTTGCAGATCTGTACTTGGTCTGCTCTTTAGCCAACTCGGTACGTTTAGAAGCTCTACGCTCGGCTTGCTTTTGAGATATAATAGCTGAATTTGCAGATCTATACTTGGCCTGCTTGTTTGCCAACTCATACCGTTTTGAACATCTATACTTGGCCTGTTTTTGTGTTAATTTAGCAAAATTCACAGCTCTATAATCGGCCTGTTTTTGTCTCAACTTCTCCCGATTCCGCATCCGGTAAGCTGCTTTCACATCCAATTTAATACTCCCATCTAGATTATTAGCACATGAATGTGAACAAGCTTGTGGGACCGCATCATTGTAAGTATATGAACTGCCTGCAACATCAAGACCCAATTCACAAGTGCAGCGTTGTTCATTCACATCGGCAGTGGGGACACCAAAATCAGTGACAGGTCTCGATTCACACGCGAGATACATCACAGCTACACTATATATTTAAACATATATACAGTGATACCTCGCTACTTGGCGGTTCAACTATCGCGGATTCACGATTTCGCGCATTTTTAGAATATATATATGAACACCTAAAATTTTTCATTAAATCCATTAAAATATTAATAATAAACACAGTTCTAATCATACGCTATATATATATATATATATATATATATAAATATAAGTAATTAATACCGTATAAATGGTACAAAGACTGTTTATGTAAAATGTATTTCTCAACAGAGTATTGAATACTTAGGAGAAATTCAAAACGAAGAGTGATAAAATTTCAAGCAAAGAGTTTAATTAGGTAATGACTTACAAATTTGTTTCAGTATATAGACAAAGCCTGAAGCGCTAATTATAATAATTAGTTAATAATATTACAAAATATATTAATATTATATTAAATATATACTGAAACAAATTTGTAAGTCATTACCTAATTAAACTCTTTGCTTGAAATGTTATCATTCTTCGTTGAGAGAGAGAGAGAGAGAGAGAGAGAGAGAGAGAGAGAGAGAGAGAGAGAGAGAGAGATTTATCTAGTCCTTCGCTCAAGATTAATCTATAAGTTTAGATGTCTGCCTTCGTTTAAGTAAATATTACAGTAAGATTTTTAATATAAAGAACTACAAAAAACAATTAATATTAAAACGAAAAAATTATCAATGATAAAAGAAGCGGATGCAACTTTTTTTTTTATAAAGTTATATTCCTGTTTCTTTAAAGAACATTTCATTTTTGTTCTATTGTAGGCGAAATAATGCAATGGTTTAATAGGGAAGATATAACTTACCAATTATGTCTCTAACCGTGTAACGCTTTTTAAGTAGATAACTACAATTGAAAATACTAAAGAAATGGAACCAACAATTCAATTTGAAAGTCGTCTACTTATAGTGACAGTGTATTACTGGTACTTTATTTTATCGACCCCGTAACGATGAAAGGCAAATGCTTAAAATTTAAATTGCCTTAATTCTATCGTCTGCTGTTTCATTAAAGGGAGATTCTCGTCTGTATTTAATTCTATCGTCTACTGTTCCACTAAACAGATATACCTCGACTATCGTCTCTATTTATACATTTTAACTTATAACTTATACACATTTGATTTGAAATATTTTATCTAGTCCCCCCTCTCAATATTATGATGATTTCTTTCGAATGAAACAATTCTAGTCCTGTAGAAGCCATTTATATATATAATTGAACTGAGTTAAAAATTCACAATATTTATAATTAAATAAGCTCATATATATATGTGTGTATTTATCTGTATATTGTATTATATATAATGTGTGTATATACAGGATGTCCCCCAAAAATATATACACACTTCAACAGCATTCTAATAACTATTGCCTGTACAGGTAATCAAAGTGTCAATCGAATGTTAGTTTCGTGTTTTAACAGTACAAATTTACAATACACACATAAAACCAGTGTGTATACAATACATGAATGTGTATATACAATATATATGTATATATATATATAGACACATATATTCACGGTGCAACGGAACATTAAAATATAGATGCGGGAGGTGGGGTGTATATATAGGGGCGCTGGGGATAAAGGAGTGTAAAGCGTGTGTAATTGATATATTGAAGGAGAGGAGCGTGCAGCGATAGAGTAACAAATATATAGAGAGGGGGAGAGATGGTATTGAAGGGGAGGAGTGCAAAGCGAAAGAGTAAGAGAGATATATATAGAGACGGAACAGATAGAGAGAAACAGGCGTAAGTAACAGTGGAAGAGATATATAGAGAGGGGGAAATGTGTTAATGAAGGGGAGGAGTGTAAAGCGAAAGCGTAAGATATATATAGAGAGAGGGGGAATAGTATATATATATATATATATATATATATATCAACACTTACTCTGATTGGTTGAAAATTAGCCAATGACATACGATCACCACCACCACGGCTATGCCGGGAAAATTTATGAAGAAGTTAGGCATATATGTTATGTTAGAACACGAAAAGTGAACATTCTGTTGTTTCACACTTTTCGTGTTCTAACAGATATACTATATTATACATTACCAGTTACTATTGGTAATATTAGTATATACTATATTGTACATCAGCAGCTACTATTGGTAATATTAGTACATACTATATTGCACATTAACAGCAACTATTGGTAATAATAGTACATACTATATTGTACATTACCAGCTACTTCTAGTAATATTAGTACATACCATATTGTACATTACCAGCTACCATTGGTAATATTAGTACATACTATATTGTACATTACCAGTACTATTGGTAATATTAGTACATACTATAGTGTACATTACCATTACCATTGGAAATAATAATATATACTACATTGTACATTACCAGACACCATTGGTAATATTAGTACATACTATATTTTTCTTTACCAGTCACCATTGGTAACAGTACATACTATATTTTACATTACCACCTTCTATTGGTAATAATAGTACATACTATATTGTACATTACCAGCTACCATTGGTAATATTAGTACATACTATATTGTACATTAGCAGTTAACATTGGTAATATTAGTACATACTATATTGTACATTACCAGCTAATATTGGTAATAGTACATGCTATATTGTACATTACCAGCTACTATTGGTAATATTAGTACATACTGTATTGTACATTACGAGATACTATTGGTAATAGTACATAATATGTTGTGCTTTACCAACTACTGTTGGTAATATTAGTACATATAATATTGTACATTACCTGCTACTATTGGTAATATAAGTACATACCATATTGTAAATTACCAGCTACTATTGGTAATATTATTACATGCTATATTATATATTACCAGCTACAATTGGTAATAGTTGTACATAATATATTGTTCATTACCAGCTACCATTGGTAATATTAGTACATACTATATTTACATTACCAGCTACCATTGGTAATAGTACATAATGTATTGTACATTACCAGATATCATTGGTAATATTTGTACATACTGTTTTGTACATTACCAGCTAATATTGGTAATATTAGTACATATTATATTGTACATTAGCAGCTACCATTGGTAATATTATTACATAGTATATTGTACATTACCAGCTAATATTGGTAATATTAGTACATACTATATTGTACATTACCAGATACTATTGGTAATATTAATACATACTATATTGTACATTACCAGACACCATTGGTAATATTAGTACATACTGTATTTTCTTTACCAGTCACCATTGGTAACAGTACATACTATATTTTACATTACCAACTTCTATTGGTAATAATAGTACATACTATATTGTACATTACCAGCTACCATTGGTAATATTAGTACATACTATATTATACATTACCAGATACCATTGGTAATATTAGTACATACTATATTGTACATTACCACCTACCATTGGTAATATAATACATAAAAAATTGTACATTACCAGCTACTATTGGTAATATTAGTGCATACTGTATTGTACATTACCAGATACTATTGGTAATATTAGTACATAATCTATTGTACAATACAATCTACTATTGGTAATGTTAGTACATACTATATTGTATATTACCAGCTAATATTGGTAATATTAGTACATACAATATTGTACATCACCAGCTACTATTGGTAATATTAGTACATACTATATTGTACATTACCAGCTACTATTGGTAATATTAGTGCATACTACATTGTACATTACCAGCTACAATTGGTAGTAGTACATACTATATTGTACATTACCAGCTACTATTGATCATATTAGTACATACTATATTGTACATTACCAGCTACTATTGGTAATATTAGTACATACTATATTGTACTTTATCAGCTACTATTGGTAATATTAGTAAATATTATATTGTACAATACCAGCTACCTTTGTTAATAGTACCTACTATATTGTATATTACCAGCTACTATTGGTAATATTAGTACATACTATATTGTAAATTACCAGCTACCATTGGTAATAGTACATACTATATTTTACATTACCAGCTACTATTGGTAATATTAATACATACTATATTGTACATTACCAGCTACTATTGGTAATACTAGTACATACTCTATTGTACATTACCAGCAACCATTGATAATATTAGTACATACTATATTATACATTACCAGCTACTATTGCAAATATTAGTAAATATTATTACGTTACCAGCTACTATTGGTAATGTTAGTACATACTATATTGTATATTACAAGGAAGCATTGGTAATAGTACATACTATATTGCACATTTCCAGCTACCATTGGTAATATTAGTACATACAATATTGTATATTACCAGCCACCATTGGTAATAGTACAAACTATATCGTACATTACCAGCTACTATTGGTAATATTAGTACATACTATATTGTACATTACCAGGAAGCATTGGTAATAGTACATACTATATTGCAAATTTCCAGCTACTATTGGTAATATTAGTACATAATATATTGCACATTACCAGCTACTATTTGTAATAATAGTACATACTATATTGTACATTACCAGCTACTATTGCAAATGTTAGTACTTACTATATTGTACATTACCAGCTACTATTGGTAATGTTAGTACATACTATATTGTATATTACAAGCTAACATTGGTAATATTAGTACATACTATATTGTACATTACCAGCTACCATTGCTAATATTAGTACATACTATATTGTGCATTACCAGCCACCATTGGTAACAGTACATACTATATTGTACATTAGCAGCTCCTATTGGTAATATTATTATATACTCTATTGTACATTACCAGCTACTATTGGTAATATTAGTAAATACTATATTGTACATTACCAGCTACTATTACAAATATTAATACATACTATATTGTACATTACCAGCCACCATTGGTAACAGTACATACTATATTCTACAATAGCAGCTACTATTGGTAATATTATTACATACTCTATTGCACATTACCAGCAACCATTGGTAATATTAGTACATACTATATTATACATTACCAGCTAATATTGGTAATAATAGTACATACTATAATGCACATTACCAGCTACTATTGGTAATATTAGTACATACAATATTGTACATTATCAGCTACCATTAGTAATAGTACATACTATATTGTACATTACCAACTACTATTGGTAATATTAGTACATACTATATTGTACATTACCAGCTACCATTGGTAATATTATTACATACTATATTGTACATTACCCGCTACTCTTGGTAATATTAGTAAATACTATATTGTACATTACCAGCTACTATTGCAAATTTTAGTACATACTATATCGTACATTACCAGCTACTATTACAAATATTAGTACATAATATATTGTATATTACCGGCTACTATTGGTAATGTTAGTACATACTATATTGTACATTACCAGCTAATATTGTTAATATTATTACATACTCTGTTGTACATTACCAGCTACTATTGGTAATACTAGTACATACTGTATTGTACATTACCAGCAACCATTGGTAATATTAGTACATACTATATTATACATCACCAGCTACTATTGCAAATATTAGTACATACTATATTGTACATTACGAGCTACTATTGGTAATGTTAGTACATACTATATTGTATATTACCCGCTACAATTGGTAATATTAGTACATACTATATTGTATATTAACAGCCACCATTGGTAATAGTACATACTATATTGTACATTACCAGCGACTATTGGTAATATTAGTACATACTATATTGTACATTCGCAGTTACTATTGGTAATATTAGTACATACTATATTGTACATTACCAGCTACTATTGGTAATATTAGTACATAATATATTGCATATTACCAGCTACTATTGGTAATAATAGTACATACTATATTGTACATTACCAGCTACTATTGCAAATCTTAGTCTCATACTATATTGTACATTACCAGCTACTATTGGTATTGTCAGTACATACTATATTGTATATTACAAGCTACCATTGGTAATATTAGTACATACTATATTGTATATTACCAGATACTATTGGTAATAATAGTAGATACTATATTGTACATTACCAGCTACCATTGCTAATATTAGTACATAATATATTGTACATTACCAGCCACCATTTGTAATAGTACATACTATATTGTACATTACCAGTTACTACTGGTAATAATAGTGCATAATATATTGTACATTACAAGCTAATATTGCAAATATTAGTACATAATATATTGTACATTAGCAGCTAATATTGGTAATGTTTGTACACACTAAATTGTATACTACAAGCTACCATTGGTAATATTAGTACATTCTATATTGTACATTACCAGCTACCATTACTAATATTAGTACATACTATATCGTGCATTACCAGCCACCATTGGTAACCGTACATACTATATTGTACATTAGACGCTCCTATTGGTAATATTATTATATACTCTATTGTACATTACCAGCTACTATTGGTAATACTAATACATACTGTATTGTATATTACCAGCAACCATTGGTATTATTAGTAAATACTATATTGTACATTACCAGCTACTATTGTTAATAGTACCTGCTATATTGTACATTACCAGCTACTATGTGTAATATTGGTACATACTAAATTGTACATTACCAGCTACCATTGGTAATAGTTTATACAATATTTTACATTACCAGCTACTATTGGTAATAATCGTACATAATATATTGTACATTTCCAGCTACTATTGGTAATATTAGTACATACTATATTGTACATTACCAGCTACTATTGGTAATATTTGTACATACTATATTGTACATTACCAGCTACTATTTGTAATATTAGTACATACTATATTGTACATTACCAGCTACCATTGGTAATAGTACATACTGCATTGTACATTACCAGCTACTATTGGTAATATTAGTACATAATATATTGCACATTACCAGCTACTATTGGTAATAATATTACATACTATATTGTACATTAGCAGCTCCTATTGGTAATATTATTACATGCTGTTTTGTACATTACCAGGTACTATTGGTAATATTATTACATAGTATATTGTACATTAACAGCTACCATTGGTAATATTAGTACATATTATATTGTACATTACCAGCTACCATTCGTAATAGTACATATAATATTGTACATTACCAAGTACTATTGGTAATAAGAGTACATACTATAGTGTACATTACAAGCTACCATTGGCAACAGTACCTACTCTATTGTACATTACCAGCTACTATTGTTAATATTGGTACATACTATATTGTACATGAGCAGATACCATTGTTAATATTATTACATACTATATTGTACATTACCAGCTACCATTGGTAATATTAGTACATATTATATTGTACATTACCAGCAAGCATTGGTAACAGTACATACTATATTGTACATTACCAGATACTATTGGTAATATTAGTACATACTATATTGTACATTACCAGCTACCATTGCTAATATTAGTACATACTATATCGTGCATTACCAGCCACCATTGGTAACAGTACATACTATATTGTACATTAGTAGCTCCTATTGGTAATATTATTATATACTCTATTGTACATTACTAGCTACTATTGGTAATACTAATACATACTGTATTGTATATTACCAGCAACCATTGGTATTATTAGTAAATACTATATTGTACATTACCAGCTACTATTGTTAATAGTACATACTGTATTGTACATTACCAGCTTCTATTGGTAATATTAGTACATATTATATTGTACATTACCAGCTACTATTGGTAATATTAGTACATACTATATTGCACATTAACAGCAACTATTGGTAATAATAGTACATACTATATTGTACATTACCAGCTACTTCTAGTAATATTAGTACATACCATATTGTACATTACCAGCTACCATTGGTAATATTAGTACATACTATATTGTACATTACCAGTACTATTGGTAATATTAGTACATACTATAGTGTACATTACCATTACCATTGGAAATAATAATATATACTACATTGTACATTACCAGACACCATTGGTAATATTAGTACATACTATATTTTTCTTTACCAGTCACCATTGGTAACAGTACATACTATATTTTACATTACCACCTTCTATTGGTAATAATAGTACATACTATATTGTACATTACCAGCTACCATTGGTAATATTAGTACATACTATATTGTACATTAGCAGTTAACATTGGTAATATTAGTACATACTATATTGTACATTACCAGCTAATATTGGTAATAGTACATGCTATATTGTACATTACCAGCTACTATTGGTAATATTAGTACATACTGTATTGTACATTACGAGATACTATTGGTAATAGTACATAATATGTTGTGCTTTACCAACTACTGTTGGTAATATTAGTACATATAATATTGTACATTACCTGCTACTATTGGTAATATAAGTACATACCATATTGTAAATTACCAGCTACTATTGGTAATATTATTACATGCTATATTATATATTACCAGCTACAATTGGTAATAGTTGTACATAATATATTGTTCATTACCAGCTACCATTGGTAATATTAGTACATACTATATTTACATTACCAGCTACCATTGGTAATAGTACATAATGTATTGTACATTACCAGATATCATTGGTAATATTTGTACATACTGTTTTGTACATTACCAGCTAATATTGGTAATATTAGTACATATTATATTGTACATTAGCAGCTACCATTGGTAATATTATTACATAGTATATTGTACATTACCAGCTAATATTGGTAATATTAGTACATACTATATTGTACATTACCAGATACTATTGGTAATATTAATACATACTATATTGTACATTACCAGACACCATTGGTAATATTAGTACATACTGTATTTTCTTTACCAGTCACCATTGGTAACAGTACATACTATATTTTACATTACCAACTTCTATTGGTAATAATAGTACATACTATATTGTACATTACCAGCTACCATTGGTAATATTAGTACATACTATATTATACATTACCAGATACCATTGGTAATATTAGTACATACTATATTGTACATTACCACCTACCATTGGTAATATAATACATAAAAAATTGTACATTACCAGCTACTATTGGTAATATTAGTGCATACTGTATTGTACATTACCAGATACTATTGGTAATATTAGTACATAATCTATTGTACAATACAATCTACTATTGGTAATGTTAGTACATACTATATTGTATATTACCAGCTAATATTGGTAATATTAGTACATACAATATTGTACATCACCAGCTACTATTGGTAATATTAGTACATACTATATTGTACATTACCAGCTACTATTGGTAATATTAGTGCATACTACATTGTACATTACCAGCTACAATTGGTAGTAGTACATACTATATTGTACATTACCAGCTACTATTGATCATATTAGTACATACTATATTGTACATTACCAGCTACTATTGGTAATATTAGTACATACTATATTGTACTTTATCAGCTACTATTGGTAATATTAGTAAATATTATATTGTACAATACCAGCTACCTTTGTTAATAGTACCTACTATATTGTATATTACCAGCTACTATTGGTAATATTAGTACATACTATATTGTAAATTACCAGCTACCATTGGTAATAGTACATACTATATTTTACATTACCAGCTACTATTGGTAATATTAATACATACTATATTGTACATTACCAGCTACTATTGGTAATACTAGTACATACTCTATTGTACATTACCAGCAACCATTGATAATATTAGTACATACTATATTATACATTACCAGCTACTATTGCAAATATTAGTAAATATTATTACGTTACCAGCTACTATTGGTAATGTTAGTACATACTATATTGTATATTACAAGGAAGCATTGGTAATAGTACATACTATATTGCACATTTCCAGCTACCATTGGTAATATTAGTACATACAATATTGTATATTACCAGCCACCATTGGTAATAGTACAAACTATATCGTACATTACCAGCTACTATTGGTAATATTAGTACATACTATATTGTACATTACCAGGAAGCATTGGTAATAGTACATACTATATTGCAAATTTCCAGCTACTATTGGTAATATTAGTACATAATATATTGCACATTACCAGCTACTATTTGTAATAATAGTACATACTATATTGTACATTACCAGCTACTATTGCAAATGTTAGTACTTACTATATTGTACATTACCAGCTACTATTGGTAATGTTAGTACATACTATATTGTATATTACAAGCTAACATTGGTAATATTAGTACATACTATATTGTACATTACCAGCTACCATTGCTAATATTAGTACATACTATATTGTGCATTACCAGCCACCATTGGTAACAGTACATACTATATTGTACATTAGCAGCTCCTATTGGTAATATTATTATATACTCTATTGTACATTACCAGCTACTATTGGTAATATTAGTAAATACTATATTGTACATTACCAGCTACTATTACAAATATTAATACATACTATATTGTACATTACCAGCCACCATTGGTAACAGTACATACTATATTCTACAATAGCAGCTACTATTGGTAATATTATTACATACTCTATTGCACATTACCAGCAACCATTGGTAATATTAGTACATACTATATTATACATTACCAGCTAATATTGGTAATAATAGTACATACTATAATGCACATTACCAGCTACTATTGGTAATATTAGTACATACAATATTGTACATTATCAGCTACCATTAGTAATAGTACATACTATATTGTACATTACCAACTACTATTGGTAATATTAGTACATACTATATTGTACATTACCAGCTACCATTGGTAATATTATTACATACTATATTGTACATTACCCGCTACTCTTGGTAATATTAGTAAATACTATATTGTACATTACCAGCTACTATTGCAAATTTTAGTACATACTATATCGTACATTACCAGCTACTATTACAAATATTAGTACATAATATATTGTATATTACCGGCTACTATTGGTAATGTTAGTACATACTATATTGTACATTACCAGCTAATATTGTTAATATTATTACATACTCTGTTGTACATTACCAGCTACTATTGGTAATACTAGTACATACTGTATTGTACATTACCAGCAACCATTGGTAATATTAGTACATACTATATTATACATCACCAGCTACTATTGCAAATATTAGTACATACTATATTGTACATTACGAGCTACTATTGGTAATGTTAGTACATACTATATTGTATATTACCCGCTACAATTGGTAATATTAGTACATACTATATTGTATATTAACAGCCACCATTGGTAATAGTACATACTATATTGTACATTACCAGCGACTATTGGTAATATTAGTACATACTATATTGTACATTCGCAGTTACTATTGGTAATATTAGTACATACTATATTGTACATTACCAGCTACTATTGGTAATATTAGTACATAATATATTGCATATTACCAGCTACTATTGGTAATAATAGTACATACTATATTGTACATTACCAGCTACTATTGCAAATCTTAGTCTCATACTATATTGTACATTACCAGCTACTATTGGTATTGTCAGTACATACTATATTGTATATTACAAGCTACCATTGGTAATATTAGTACATACTATATTGTATATTACCAGATACTATTGGTAATAATAGTAGATACTATATTGTACATTACCAGCTACCATTGCTAATATTAGTACATAATATATTGTACATTACCAGCCACCATTTGTAATAGTACATACTATATTGTACATTACCAGTTACTACTGGTAATAATAGTGCATAATATATTGTACATTACAAGCTAATATTGCAAATATTAGTACATAATATATTGTACATTAGCAGCTAATATTGGTAATGTTTGTACACACTAAATTGTATACTACAAGCTACCATTGGTAATATTAGTACATTCTATATTGTACATTACCAGCTACCATTACTAATATTAGTACATACTATATCGTGCATTACCAGCCACCATTGGTAACCGTACATACTATATTGTACATTAGACGCTCCTATTGGTAATATTATTATATACTCTATTGTACATTACCAGCTACTATTGGTAATACTAATACATACTGTATTGTATATTACCAGCAACCATTGGTATTATTAGTAAATACTATATTGTACATTACCAGCTACTATTGTTAATAGTACCTGCTATATTGTACATTACCAGCTACTATGTGTAATATTGGTACATACTAAATTGTACATTACCAGCTACCATTGGTAATAGTTTATACAATATTTTACATTACCAGCTACTATTGGTAATAATCGTACATAATATATTGTACATTTCCAGCTACTATTGGTAATATTAGTACATACTATATTGTACATTACCAGCTACTATTGGTAATATTTGTACATACTATATTGTACATTACCAGCTACTATTTGTAATATTAGTACATACTATATTGTACATTACCAGCTACCATTGGTAATAGTACATACTGCATTGTACATTACCAGCTACTATTGGTAATATTAGTACATAATATATTGCACATTACCAGCTACTATTGGTAATAATATTACATACTATATTGTACATTAGCAGCTCCTATTGGTAATATTATTACATGCTGTTTTGTACATTACCAGGTACTATTGGTAATATTATTACATAGTATATTGTACATTAACAGCTACCATTGGTAATATTAGTACATATTATATTGTACATTACCAGCTACCATTCGTAATAGTACATATAATATTGTACATTACCAAGTACTATTGGTAATAAGAGTACATACTATAGTGTACATTACAAGCTACCATTGGCAACAGTACCTACTCTATTGTACATTACCAGCTACTATTGTTAATATTGGTACATACTATATTGTACATGAGCAGATACCATTGTTAATATTATTACATACTATATTGTACATTACCAGCTACCATTGGTAATATTAGTACATATTATATTGTACATTACCAGCAAGCATTGGTAACAGTACATACTATATTGTACATTACCAGATACTATTGGTAATATTAGTACATACTATATTGTACATTACCAGCTACCATTGCTAATATTAGTACATACTATATCGTGCATTACCAGCCACCATTGGTAACAGTACATACTATATTGTACATTAGTAGCTCCTATTGGTAATATTATTATATACTCTATTGTACATTACTAGCTACTATTGGTAATACTAATACATACTGTATTGTATATTACCAGCAACCATTGGTATTATTAGTAAATACTATATTGTACATTACCAGCTACTATTGTTAATAGTACATACTGTATTGTACATTACCAGCTTCTATTGGTAATATTAGTACATATTATATTGTACATTACCAGCTACTATTGGTATTATCAGTACATATTATATCGTACATTACCAGCTACCATTCGTAATCGTACATAATATATTGTACATTTCCAGCTACTATTGGTAATATTAGTAAATACTATATTGTACATTACCAGCTACTATTGGTAATATTAGTACATACTATATTGTACATTACCAGCTACCATTGGTAATATTAGTACATATTATATTGTTCATTACCAGCAAGCATTGGTAACAGTACATACTATATTGTACATTACCAGCTACTATTGGTAATATTAGTACATCATATATTGCACATTACCAAATACTATTGGTAATAATAGTACATAGTATATTGTACATTACCAGCTAATATTGGTAATATTAGTACATACTGTATTGTACATTACCAGCCATCATTGGTAATATTACATATTATATTGTACATTACCAGCTAACATTGATATTATTAGTACATACTATATTGTACATTACCCGCGACTATTGGTCATATTTGTAAATACTATATTGTACATTACCATCTACTATTGCAAATATTAGTACATACTATATTGTACATTACGAGCTACTATTGGTAATGTTAGTACATACTATATTGTATATTACCAGCTACCATTGGTAATATTAGTACATACTATATTGTACATTACCAGCTACTATTCGTAATTTTACTACATACTATATTGTACATTACCAGCTACTATTGCTAATATTAGTACATACTATAGTGTACATTACCAGCCACCATTGGTAACAGTACATACTATATTGTACCTTACCAGTTACCATTGGTAATACTATTACATACTACATTGTAGATTATCAGATTTTATTGGTAATATTACTACATACTATATTGTACATTACCAGCTACTATTGGTAATATTAGTAGATACTAGATTGTAGATTATTAGCTACTATTGTTAGTATTAGTACATACTATATTGTACATTACAAGCTACTATTGTTAATATTAGTAAATACTATATTGTACATTACCAGCTACAATTGCTAATATTAGTACTTACTATATTGTACGTTACCAACCACCATTGGTAACAACACATAATATATTGTACATTACCAGCTACTATTTGTGATATTAGTACATACTCTATTGTACATTACCAGCTACTATTGGTAATAAAAGTACATACTGTATTGTACATTACCAGCTACCATTGGTAATACTAGTACATACTATATTATACATTACCAGATAGAATTGGTAATATTAGTACATACTACATTGAAGATTACCAGCTTCTATTGGTAATATTAGTACATATTACATTGCACATTACCAGTTACTATTGTTAAAATTAATAAATACTATAGTGTACATTATCAGCTACTGTTGGTAATATTAGTAAATACTATACTGTATATTACCAGCTACTATTGCTAAAATTAGTACCTACTATATTGTACATTACCAGCTACCATTGGTAATAATACATACTATATTGTACATAACCAGTTAATATTGGTAACATTAGTACATACTATATTGTACATTACCAGCTACTATTGTTAATATTAGTACATACTTTATTGTACATTACCAGCTACTATTTGTAATATTAGTACATATTATATCGTACATTACCAGCTACCATTGGTAATATTAGTACATACTATATTGTACATTACCAGCTACTATTGGTAACAGTACATTACCAGCTACTATTGTTAACAGTACCTACTATAATTTACATTACCAGATACTATTTACATTACCAGATACTATTGGTAATATTAGTACATAATATAATGTACATTACAATCTACTATTGGTAATATTAGTTCATGCTGTTTTGTACATTACCATGTACTACTGGTAATATTATTACATACTATATTGTACATTACCAGATACCATTGATAATAGTACATAATATATTGTACATTACCAAATACTATTGGTAATAATAGTACATACTATATTGTACATTACCAACTATTATTGGTAATATTAGTACATACTATATTGTACACTACCAGTTACTATTGGTATTATTAGTACATACTGTATTGTACATTACCAGCTTCTATTGGTAATATTAGTACATATTATATTGTACATTACCAGCTACTATTGGTATTATCAGTACATATTATATTGTACATTACTAGCTACCATTCGTAATAGTACATAATATATTGTACATTACCAAATACTATTGGTAATAATAGTACATACTATATTGTACATTAGCAGCTACCATTAGTAATATTATTACATATTATATTGTCCATTACCAGCTACTATTGGTAATAATAGTACAGACTATATTGTACATTAACAGCTACTTTTGGTAATATTAGTACATACCATATTGTACATTAGCAGCTACTATTGGTAATAATAGTACATACTGAATTGTACATTACCAGCCAACATTGGTAATAGTACATACTATATTGTACATTACCAACTACTATTGATAATATTAGTACATACTATATTGTACATTACCAGCTATCATTGGTAATATTTGTACATACTATATTGTACAGTACCATTTACTATTGGTAATATTAGTACATAATATATTGCACATTACCAGCTACTATTGGTAATATTAGCAGATACTATATTGTACATTAAGAGCTACTATTGATAATATTAGTACATACTATATTGTACATTACCAGCTATCATTTGAAATATTATTACATTTTTATTGTACATTATCAGCTACCACTGGTAATATTAGTACATTCTGTATTGTACATTACCAGCTACCATTGGTAATATTAGTACATACTATATCGTACATTACCCGCTATTATTGGTAATATTAGTACATACTATATTGTACATTACCAACTACTATTGTTAATATTAGTACATACTATATTGTACATTACCAGCTACTATTGGTAATATTAGTACATAATATATTGCACATTACCAGCTACTATTGGTAATATTAGTAGATACTATATTGTACATTAAGAGCTACTGTTGGTAATATTAGTACATATTATACATTACCAGGTAGAATTGGCAATATTAGTACATACTATATTGTATATTACCAGCTACTATTAGTAATATTAGTACATATTATATTTACATTACCAGCTACTGTTGGTAATATTAGTACATATTATATTTACATTACCAGCTACTGTTGGTAATATTAGTACATATTATATTGTACATTACCAGCTTCTATTGGTAATATTAGTACATATTATATTTACATTACCAGCTACTGTTGGTAATATTAGTACATATTATATTTACATTACCAGCTACTGTTGGTAATATTAGTACATATTATATGGTACATTACCAGCTACTATTGGTATTATCAGTACATATTATATCGTACATTACCAGCTACCATTCGTAATAGTACATAATATATTGTACATTACCAAATACTATTGGTAATAATAGTACATACTATATTGTACATTACCAACTATTATTGGTAATATTAGTACATACTATATTGTACACTACCAGTTACTATTGGTATTATTAGTACATACTGTATTGTACATTACCAGCTTCTATTGGTAATATTAGTACATATTATATTGTACATTACCAGCTACTATTGGTATTATCAGTACATATTATATTGTACATTACTAGCTACCATTGGCAACAGTACATACTACATTGTACATTACCAGCTACTATTTTAAGATTAGTATATACTATATTGTACATTAGCAGCTACCATTAGTAATATTATTACATATTATATTGTCCATTACCAGCTACTATTGGTAATAATAGTACATACTATATTGTACATTAACAGCTACTTTTGGTAATATTAGTACATACCATATTGTACATTAGCAGCCAACATTGGTATTAGTACATACTATATTGTACATTACCAACTACTATTGATAATATTAGTACATACTTTATTGTACAATAGCAGCTACCATTGGTAATATTATTACATACTATATTGTACATTAGCAGCTACTATTGGTAATATTAGTACATATTATATTGTATATTAGCAGCTACTATTGGTACTATTAGTACATAATATATTATACATTTCCAGCTACCATAGGTAATATTCGTACATACTATATTGTACATTACCAGCTACTAGTGGTAATATTAGTACATACTATATTCGACATTACCAGCTTCTTTTAGTAATATTAGTACATACTATATTGTACATTATCAGCTACCAATGGTAATATTAGTACATACTTTATTGTACATTAGCAGCTACCATTGGTAATATTATTACATACTATATTGTACATTAGCAGCTACTATTGGTAATATTAGTACATATTATATCGTACATTAGCAGCTATTATTGGTACTATTAGTACATAATATATTATACATTTCCAGCTACCATAGGTAATATTCGTACATACTATATTGTACATTACCAGCTACTATTGGTAATAATAGTACTTACTATATTGTACATTAACAGCTACTTTTGGTAATATTAGTACATACCATATTGTACATTAGCAGATACTATTGGGAATAATAGTACATACTGAATTGTACATTACCAGCCAACATTGGTAATAGTACATACTATATTGTACATTACCAGCTACTATTGGTAATATTAGTACATACTATATTGTACATTACCAGATAACATTGGTAATCGTACATACTATATTGTACATTACCAGCTACTATTAGTAATATTAGTACATACTATATTGTACATTACCAGCTACCAATGGTAGTATTAGTACATACTATATGGTACATTACCAGCTACCATTGGTAATAGTACATACAATATTGTACATTACCAGCTACTATTGGTAATATTAGTACATATTATATTGTACATTACCAGCTACCATTGGTAATAATAATACTTTTTGTACATTACCAGCTAGTATTGGCAATATTAGTACATACTATATTCTACATTACCAGCTACCATTGGTAATATTAGTACATACTGTATTGTACATTACCAGCCACCATTGGTAATAGTACATATTATTTATGTACATGACCATCTACTATTGGTAATATTAGTACATACTATAATGTACATTACCCGCTACTATTGGTAATATTAGTACATACTATATTGTACATTACCAGCTACTATTGTTAATATTAGTACATACTATATTGTACATTACCAGCTACTATTGTTAATATTAGTACATACTATATTGTACATTACCAGCTACTATTGGTAATATTAGTACCTACAATATTGTACATTACTTGCTACTATTGGTAACATTATTACATACTATATTGTACATTACCAGCTATCATTGGTAATATTTGTACATACTATATTGTACAGTACCATTTACTATTGGTAATATTAGTACATAATATATTGCACATTACCAGCTACTATTGGTAATATTAGTAGATACTATATTGTACATTAAGAGCTACTATTGATAGTATTAGTACATACTATATTGTACATTACCAGCTATCATTTGTAATATTATTACATTTTTATTGTACATTATCAGCTACCACTGGTAATATTAGTACATTCTGTATTGTACATTACCAGCTACCATTGGTAATATTAGTACATACTATATCGTACATTGCCCGCTACTATTGGTAATATTAGTACATATTATATTTACATTACCAGCTACTGTTGGTAATATTAGTACATATTATATTTACATTACCAGCTACTGTTGGTAATATTAGTACATATTATATTGTACATTACCAGCTTCTATTGGTAATATTAGTACATACTATATTGTACATTACCAGCTACCATTGGTAATATTATTACATACTATATTGTACATTACCAGCTACTATTGGTAATATTTGTACATACTATATTGTACATTCCCAGCTTCTATTGGTAATATTAGTACATATTATATTGTACATT
This sequence comes from Eledone cirrhosa, assembly GCA_964016885.1. Classification (NCBI taxonomy): domain Eukaryota; kingdom Metazoa; phylum Mollusca; class Cephalopoda; order Octopoda; family Eledonidae; genus Eledone; species Eledone cirrhosa. Next base: position 440,581,112 of record OZ024740.1, on the reverse strand, counting down.
ACCAGCTTCTATTGGTAATATTAGTACATACTATATTGTACATTACCAGCTACCATTAGTAATATTATTACATACTATATTGTACATTACCAGCTTCTATTGGTAATATTTGTACATACTATATTGTACATTCCCAGCTACCATTCGTAATATTAGTACATACTATATTGTACATTACCAGCTACTATTGGTAATATTAGTACATACTATATTGTACATTACCAGCTACCATTGGTAATATTAGTACATACTATATTGTACATTACCAGCCACCATTGGTAATAGTTCTTACTATATTTTACCAGCTACTATTGGTAATATCAGTACATACTATATTGTACAATACCATCTACTATTCGTTTTATTAGTACATACTATATTGTACATTACCATCTTCTATTGGTTATATTAGTACATACTGTATTGTACATTACCAGCTACTATTGGTTATATTAGTATATTCTGTATTGTACATTTAAAATTGCAGAATACACACACATATACCCACATACACATACACACACATATAGACACACATACACACATACACACGCACATACACACATACACACACATATACACACACATATACACACATACACACACATATATACACACATACTCATACATACACACATACACATACATACTCCCCATATATATATAATGTGTGTGATTCAGTAAATTACTGGGTCAAACACTTGATTTCTTTTGACAAATCACTTCATGTCTGATTAACAGATCGATAATTGTTTCTACTTTAGGCACAAGGCCAGCAAAATACCCAGTGCATTACTGGTACTTTATTTTATCGACCCCGTAAGGATGAAAGGCAAAGTTAACCTCGGCGGGATTTGAACTCAGATCGATAATGTAGTGAGATCAGGTTAGGGAATGCGCTTGACAATCACAAGGTTGTGTCCTTAAACAAGACACTTTACTTCACGTTGCTCCAGTCCACTCAGTTGGCAAAAATGAGTTGTACCAGTAATCCGTAAGACCAGCCTTGTAAGACTAGCCTAGTAATAATCTGTGTCACGCTGAATCTCCCTGAGAACTACATATAGTGTACGTGTGGTTTTGGAATGCTCAGCCACTTGCACGTTAATTTCACAAGTAGGCTGTTGCGTTGATCGTATCAACTGCAGCACTCGTCATCGTAACTGACGAACTACTTCTACTACTACTACTACCACCACCACCACTAACACTACTACTACTACTACTACTACTACTACTACTACTACTACTACTTCTACTACTACTACTACTACTACTACTACCACCACCACCACTTCTACCACCACCACTACCACCACCACCACCACCACCACCACCACCACCACCACCACCACCACCACCACCACCACCACCACCACTACTACTACTACTACTACTACTACTACTACTACTACTTTGAATGTTATGTATAATAGTGTTTCTACTTTAGGCACAAGGCCAGCAATCACCCAGTACATTACTGGTACTTTATTTTATCGACCTCGTAAGGATGAAAGGCAAAGTTAACCTCGGCGGATTTGAACTCAGAACGCAAAGGGCCGTAACACTATGCTGCAAAACATGGTGTCTGACGCTCTACCGATTCTGCCAAACCACTGCCCGAATGTTATGTATAATAGTGGCAGCAAATTAGTTAGTGTATTTAATTAAGGGATATTAAACATTTAAGCAGAATATTTGGGTTTGTTTATCACTAGACTATAAGAGGGTTAATGGCATAAGGAAAACCAATATTCAAATATCTATAATTAATTATTTAATTAGGAACACTATACTTATTTACCAATGAAAACAGAGTATATTTGTTTACATTATTTACTGAGAATCAAACCAGGATAATTAAATATCTAAAATTTATTAAAGCTTATTAAGAGAGAGAAATTTAAAATATACAATTAATGTTTAATGAAATCCTAGTCGGAGTATATGTAAACATCAATGTAAAATAAAGTTTTAGGAAGAGTAAGTTACATGAGGTCATACAGTATTGTATATTTAAACTTGCAGAATACATATATACATATATATATATATATATATATATATATATATATATATATATATATATATATATATATATATATACAGATATATCCACAGTAAGTTGTGAGGTCTATTCTGCATGAAGAACTCGATGTAATCCATGTGTTGAAAATGTTGTAGGTTAAGATAAATCCCGGAAAACAATAAAACATTAAAAGGAAAACAGAGTCATGATATAATTGTTGTCCTTAAATGCTCGCAGTTTATGCAACACGATACATCTGTTTGAATCCTACGTCAGAAGCATCGACCCTGACTTCATCACAGTCACAGAAACATGGGCACATTCCTTACTCTGTGATGGGGTTTTCAGCATTACTGGGTACAACCTTTTCCGCAAGGACCGCATTAATCGCTGTGGTGGTGGTGTGATGGTCTACGTTCGTTCAAACTTTTCGGTAATTCCTTGCGTTGATTTGAACGAATCACAGGAAGAAGTTTTTTTCTGTGACATACGTATGACCATGTCAACACTTCTGCTTGGTGTTGTTTATCGCCCCCCAAACTACCATCAGGATACACAGCTTTGCGATATCCTCAGAGTTGCTGCCAAGAAAACAGCCACTTATGTGTTTATTGCAGGTGACTTCAACCATCCTGAGATCGATTGGGAAACCTTTCGTTGGCCACAAGGTGCAAACGATTTCCTTGAACTAGTGCTGGACTCAAACTGGTCACAGTAGTCACCTCTCCAAAAACAGGTGACAACACTTTGGACATGATCTTCACCAATACTCCTGAAGTGGTTATCAGTTGTACTACTGAGGAACCTCTAGGCGACTCTGATCATGCTTTGATCATTGCCAATCTGGCACTTGAGGGCAGCAACAAAAACCAGAGCCATCTCCAATCTGCTTGCTTTGATTGGAAGAGGGCAGATTGGAGCTTGTACTGCACTGAGCTACAGCGCCCAAACTGGCATGAGATGTATAACTCTGGAGATGTGAACACTATACTCCAGAGCATCCTGGACTCAATATGGATAGTGTGTGCAGCATCTGTGCCACGTAAGCAGAAAAAACCCCACCCCAAAAGTGCAATTTGGGAAACTTCAGCGGTCCGACTTGCCAGGAAAGAACGTCGGAACGCTGAACGGGAATATAAACTGCATAAATCAGATGCCAACAGAAAAAATAGGAATAAATCTTCTAACCATCTCAAGCAAGTGACAAAGAAGGCAGTGCTTGAATTTGAACAGTGCATAGCAACCAATCCTGACAGTAAGGTGATCTGGAAATATGTTCATTCATAGCAGAGACCTCACTCTCCTGTTGGTCCTCTTCGCAATCCCTACACAAGCCAGATCACTGACGATCCCAAAGAATGCGCAGAACTCATTGCTGAGTGCTATGCAAGTATTTTTACTGTTGAAAACCAGAATGTACCATCTCCACCATCTCTAACATAAAATTCCATAACAACTATGGAATTTACACCTGCAATGTTGCGACGTCACCTTAAGAATAAGCGCAACTATGCCTCCCCTGGTCTTGATGGTGTTACATACCTGCTTCTCAAACGTGGCGGGTATTTCCTTTTGCGCCAGCTTTCTTTCTTCTTTCAATACTGTCTCAACAATGGTGCTACTCCAGAGCAGTGGAAAACTGCCACTGTCATTCCCCTGTTCAAATAGGGTAACCGCATGTCACCTGTCAACTATCGTCCAGTCAGTCTTACTAGCTGTATGGCCAAACTGATGGAATCCTGTGTCAGAGAAACACTTTGGAACTTCTGGAGCTCTCACAGCCTCATCCGGCCCTCACATTTTGGATTTATCCCTAACTCCAGCTGCTGTGATCAGCTTATCGAGTTCCTTGAAGACATCACCCGGATCACTGACAGCGGCTCATGGGTGGATGTTGTTTACCTTGAATTTGCTAAGGCTTTTAATTATGTGCCACACAAAAGACTTATGGCAAAACTCTCTGCAATGGGTGTGAGGGATGATCTTTTCGACTGGTTGAAATCCTTCATTCTCAGCCGAAAAGAAGTAGTCACGGTTCTAGGACAGCATTCTTCACCATATGAGATGTCATCTGGTGTACCACAGGGATCTGTTCTTGGTCCCCTTTTGTTTGTGGCATATATTAATGACATAGATGCCAACTTACAGAATGTCACGGTACTGAAATATGCAGATGACATCAAGCTGTACCTTGAAATCAAAAGGACTGATCCTGAAATCTACAACTCTTTCCTACAATCAGACCTGGACACAATGCAACAATGGATCACAGACTGGCAACTGAAGCTGGCTGTGGACAAGTGTACCACCATGCATTTTGGGAGGAAGAATCCAACGTCCACATACTCCCTCCACAACACTGATATCAAGAAGTCCTCTTGTGAACGTGACCTGGGCATTACTGTCAGCAGCGATTTGCGTTGGACAAAGCATGTCTCTAAGATTGTCAAGAAGGCCGAGGGTGTTTTGGCATCACTCAGCAAGACCTTTGTTAGCCGCTCTCCAGCCATCTATTTAAAACTGTATACAGCTACGACCACACTTGGAATTCGCATCATCAGTCTGGAACCCCTATCTTGCTCAGAACATTGACCTCCTGGAAACTGTTCAGAGACGTGTAACCAAGCGCATACCCTCCATCAGGCACCTACCATACTCTGAACGCCTTGCTTCCCTGGGCATGGATTCATTGAAGCTCCGACGTCTGTCAATGGACTTGGTGAATACCCACAAAGTTATTAACCATCTCGCCAATTGCAACCCTGAGCACCTTTTTGATCTCCATGTGTCTAACACACGTGGACATGCCTACAAAATCAGAAAACAGCACAGCTCCCATGACTTTCGTAGACATTTTTTCACGCTCAGAGTTGCTGAAGCATGGAACAAACTGCCTGCGTCAGTTGTTAACTGCCGAGACACTGCATCCTTTACGACACTCATGCTTCCCGAAATACGCCAAAACTACACCTGATGTACCCCTTCCATACACATGCACACATGTGTGTATCATGACTCGTGCACTGTTCATTTTCCTGATGTTTGTGCATTGCCCTATGTACTGTAGATGCACTTTTTGATGAGTTGTGGTGCACCTGGGCACTGTACACAATATTTCATTATTATTGTTATTGTTATTATTATATCATGACTCATACACTGTTCATTTTCCTGACATTTGTACATTATTCTATGAATTATACATGCACCTTTGATGAGTTGTAGTGCACCTGAGCACTGTACACAATAATTTCATTATTATTATTATTATAAGTTAAAACAATGAAATAAAAAATCAAGTCATTAGAGATATACTTCACTCAGTGAAGTATATCTCTAATGACTTGATTTTTTATTTCATTGTTTTAACTTATATATATATGTATATATATATATGTGTATGTATATACACCACACACACAGACATATATATAACAGGGGCGGTGGAACTGGGGGATGGCAGGAGGGCTATGTGCCCCCCCCCCAATAATTATGTTTTTCTCCCTAAACTACCAAAATACATATATCTGTATATACTCCGCTATTTATGGCCATGTTATGTAGAGACAGATGGGAGAGATAGATATTGATATATATTTCTATTTATTTGCCACCAGGGCATCAAAAATTGGGACAAATACAAAGGGGGGAGTTTACATACATTTAAAAAGGCGTGTAAAAAACATATAACAAATTAAATTTAACAATCGATGTCCTCAATAGGGAGGGGGGTTGACATGGGTCGCACACACACCCGAAAAAAATGTGCAACCCTCCTCTTCAGGAGCACAAAGAGCGGGTGCTTCCTTCCTCTTCTCATTCTTCTCCTCTCTCACTTACAGGCTGATATAGAGAGAAGGCCCATTCACTCGGGCCATTCTCGCTACTTTCACCCATCTTTCATAAAACTTGCTGGGGTAGAGCACCTCTCTCTCCATTCTGGTCCTTCTTCTAAAGTGGTACTTGAAAAAAAAGACCAGTTGTTGGCCGGAGAGATGGGTGTCTGACCTCAGCCCTTTCAACCTTGTCCACCATGCAACTTCTTTCGCCATGGCTATCACACAGAGGAAAACCGTCTCTCCTTCGTTTTTGAAAGGGGGAGGCGGTTTGATTGTGACAATGTTCTCGGTGGTCAACCGGATTGGTCCTACCCGGGCGCCCGTGTCTGTAGAGCTTGTCCCGAACGGGTAGAGTCCTCGGTAACATTGCCAAGCCAGGGACTTTTGGAAGTTGTCCATCGGTCCCGGGCCAAACGTCCTACCGAACAGACTGGCCAGCTCGTCTTCCTCCATGCCCAGAGCCTCTCCGAGAGCGTCGTCGCACTTACTGCGCACCAACCCTCTATAGAATGTTGAGGTTGAGTCTCCACTGATTGCCGGATCCGCTTGCCAGTCGCCCACTTTTCTCGGTCTTTGCTTGACCCAGGATTGCAGCTCGGTGAGTGAGACGAGTCTCGGAAAGGCTCGCATCACAAACAGGGCCCACACCGGTTGACCGGGGAGGAATACCTGGAGGTGCTGTAGCCTTAATGCGTGTCTACGCATCGTCAGCCACGGCATCCCCAGCCCTCCCTTCGAAGGGTGTTGACAGCAGATGGATCTTCTCACCAAAGGAGCCCGCTTCTTCCAAAGAAATCGGAAGAGCGCGCGCTCCATTTTGGCGAGTGTTTTCTCTGGGCAAGGCACGACGGTCAAGCGGTAGTAGATGACGGACGCTATATAAGCGTTCGCCACCTCCGCTCGACCTTTCAAGGATAGTTTGCACTCGGCCCACTTCTGGGCGAGTGCAAACACCTTTCCCGTTACCTCGTCCCAGTTTTTCTCAACCTGGAGGTCCGGTCCGAATCAGACCCCGATCAGCTTCACCGGTCCCTCCGTCCAGCGTCCGACGATGCCGTCGGAGGGCATCGTTTTGCCCCTCCACGTCCCGAGTTGCAAACCGACGGACTTGTCCCGGTTCAGCTTGGCTCCTGTGAACCTTTCATATTCCTCCAGTAAGGTGCCGATCTGCCCGATTTCCGAGGCGCACGACACCATTACTGTCACGTCATCGGCGTAGGCCGACACCGCTTTCCGCAATCCCGGTTCCAAGGGGATGCCCTGCAATAGCTCCAGCTTCCTCAGTAGTGGCTCGAGAGCCAGCACATACAGGAGGGAGGAGAGAGGGCATCCCTGTCGAATGGATCGCGTGATTTGGAACGGCTCCGAGAGGTAGCCGTTCATCTTGACCCTCGAGCAGGTGTTGCTGCTGTGCATTGCAGCAACCGGCCCCTGAAAACGGGTCTGAAGCCTGCCGCCGCGAGCACCGCATCCAGGTACCGATGGTCGACCCTATCGAACGCCTTAGATTGATCCAAGTTGATCAGGGCCGCACCAAAGCCGGGTTCGTTCCCTACCCTCTCTACAATGTATCGCATGAGGTGGAGGTTGTCGTGTATGAACCTGGACGGGATTGCGCATGTCTGCGCTACTCCCACCAGGTTCCCGTCGACAAGCGCCAACCTCTTCGCTAACACCTTGGCCAAAATCTTTAACTCTGTGTTTAGCAGAGTTATGGGCCTGAAGTTATCTATGTCATCCACCTTGTTCTCGTCCTTCCTCACCAGCGTGACTACGCCCTTGGTCACAGAACTGGGAATTCTCCCGTTCTGTTGCCAGTTGCAGTAGACCGCCTCGAGGAGACCGGAGAACAAGCCCGGCATCGCTACATAAAGTTTGTATGGTAGACCATCGAGACCCGGAGATTTGCGTTTGCCGCATTGGCTCAGCTCTTCCCCTATTTCAGCGGCTGAAATCGGCCTCTCGCAGGACTTCGCCTCCCCGTCCGAGAGCCGCGCCAGACCGTCGAGGTATGGACCGAAATCCATGGCCCCACCCGGCCCGCCGCCCCTCCCGAACAGTCGTGCAAAGCGCCGTTGAACGGCCGCGCTCATCCGCTTAGGTTCAAGGATCACGCGTCCATCCTGGTCCTTCAAAGACCGAATCGTGGACTTGTTTCCACTTTTTGTCTCTGTCACTCGGGCCCAGCTAACAGCTTTCGCTCCCTCGTTACCCAGAGCACGTATTTTACTCCTGACAACGCAGCCCTCGTACTTTGCATCAAAGAACTGGTCTAGGGCCGTTCTTGACGCCAGCACGCCGGCCACGTTGCCACTCCTAATCGCCTCTTCTACTCTATTTGTTAATTCCCTTTCAGTTCTATTCCTATCTGATGCTAATTCCCGACTAAAACCTATCGATCCTATTCTAATTTCTCTCTTGAGAGAGCCCCACCACCTGTTGTTGACAATTTCCCCCGTCAAACGCTGCTTAACTAGTGTGCTAATCCTCTTACTGTAAGCTTTGTTTGTCGGTAAAGACAAGTTTAGCTTCCAGTAACCGGGTCCCTGTCTATGAGTTCTATCAAGGTTGACCACTCCGGTCAACAACTTGTGATCCGAATAGTCAACCATGAACATTCGTGGACAGCTTAACATGTCCCTATCCTTATTTCTAACTAGGAACCTATCTAGGTACAACCTGGATGTTCCGCTGCGATTACTCCACGTCCACCGTGGCACAGTCGGAAAATCCAGTCGATATCTGTCGGCCAGATCAAATCGGCCGATTAATCGTTTTAGGCTGTTACACCCCCCTCTATCGGGACATGCCCCTACATAGTCCCAGCGTGCATCCAGGATACCATTCCAGTCCCCCACTAAAAGCAAGGAGCGAGACGTTCCCAGGAAATTCTCCAGGCGTCGGAAGAAGTCCGGTCGCGGTGTCCCAGATGGGGCATACGCTGCCACCAGCCTGAAAGCTCCACCTTCACCACTGCCGACGTCTAAAACCACCAGTCGACCCTCCGGGTCCAGGTGTACCTTCTGTGTGGCAAGACCCAGGTATTTTCGCAGCAGAACGACAACCCCACCCCCACCACTCGGCTGACAGAGAGATGCGTAGATCTCAAAGTCGTCGAAGATGGGGGCCAGTTGGCGCTCGCTGCTGATCCTGGACTCTCAAATAACCAGTACATCCACTCTGTGCGACCTGAGGTCATTTAAGAGTTTGCCCTGTTTCCAGGACATCCCCAAGCCGCGTGCATTCACACATCCAACTCTTATATTGGCCATGTTGGTGCTGAAGAGGTAAAAAGGAAGGGGAAAGGAAATTACTTACCTCTTCGTCTCCTGGGGACCAGGCTGCACAATTTCCATGGGGTGTTGGAAGGGTTGTTTGGTGGGGTGGTGGTTTGTGGTGGGGTGGGGACATCAGTGTGTGGTGGGATTAGGGTGTTTGGTGGGGTGGGGGTGTCTGGTGTGGGGGTGGGGAAACATCTCAATAGGACGCTGTTATGTGGTTTGGTGCAGTTGGTCCCCACATGCATTGGATGGTTCTTTTTCAAAGTTACATAGGTTTCCGTTGGGACCCTAATCATCATTAGGTGCGGTTTGTTCGCTGCGTAGGTGAAAGTGATCCCTTCGGTTTCCACCGAAGGGTTATTTTCTATCGCTTTCATCAACGTTTTATTGTTCTTGTTAATGTATGTATAGAGTTTTTGTTGTGTTGTGTTTGTTTTTGTATGTTGTTCTTGCGCGTGTTTGCGTTTTGTAGTACGTGTTATGTTTTGGGAGGGGTGGGTTTTTTTATTTGTGATGTTTGTTCTGTTTGTGCTGGTGGTTGTGTGTTTGTGGCATTTTTGTTAATGTGGTGCTTTTTTTTTTCCTTTTCATCTGTTGAAAGGGTTCTCCCTCGTCGTCACTGGGTGACGTTCATACGGAGTCCTCTTCCGTGTTGTTGGGGAGGGGTATATTTTGGGGTTTTGTTGTGGTTGCTTTTGTATTTGTTTTAGGTGGGGAGGGGTTGGGTGGAACAGTGTTTTGTGTTGTCATTTTTCCGTGTTGTTGTGGTGGTGGTGGTGGTGGTTGTGTTGTTGTGTTCGGGGTTGGCAGAAGAGCCTTTTTTTTTTACTCGTTAATTGAGGACAGGCAGCCCTCAGGTGACCCCTGCTTAAGCAGTGGTAACATGACGGCCGCCTTCCCTCCACTGAAATGTTTATATAAGTTAGCCCGTCCAGAGGCACGCGTTGTGGGATATTCGCTATTCGTTCTGGGCTCATTTGCACCAGAACTTCTACGGTGGTCCCACCAAATACACCTCCGGAGGACTTTCCTATTGAAATTATCTTGTCTTCGTCAAAGTTTATTATTCCACATAGTATCCACCAAATGTTTACATTTGGTGTGATACTCATTATTTTTATTCTTTGTGTCCTTTTTCCCCTGTATGTGGGGTAAAAGGTGAAGCGGGGGGACACAATGGGTGCTACCGAGTACTTTTGAGCTGTTGACTGGTTGTTCATCAGCACCGAAATGCTACCAAACAGTTTACCTTTTTGTATGTAGGTTAAGTACTTCATTGCGTCTTTTACAACCAGCTCAATTTCCTTTTGTGATAATTGAGCTGGTTTTCTTGTTACGTTCGATATTGTCCTGAAAACCACAGTTTTCAGGACAGCCTCTCTACGTAATTCCTGTGGAGAATTGATGCTAAAAGCACCGTTTTCGCCAAAAGTCACGAATTGTTTTGCGTCTTGTAATAGTTGTTTAGCATTTGTTATGTCTATTGGCGTGAATAGTTCGTTTTTTTACGGTCTGTGCGATTGTTGTTTTGGTGTTGTTGTCTTTCGTGTTACTGTCACTGTTGGTAATATTGGTGTTGCTATTGTTGCAGTTGTTGGTTGTGGTGTTGTTGTCATTGTTCTTGTTGTTGGTGCTGGTATTATTTGCCGGGTTTGGTTTCGCGGTTTCGATATTTTCCACGTTTTTCGATGATGCGAGGGGGGACGGCTGCAAGCTTTGTACTCCTACCTTCCCTCCACCACTTTTCTTAGTGGGCGTGACACTCACGACAGTGTGCGAGGTGGAAATGGCATCCATTGCCACCAAGTCTACAGTTTTTAGATGAAAATTGAAAATTTCGCCCTAGAAAGGGGAGAAAATTTGTTGACTTAACGTCTGACGGCCAAGGCAAGGGGCTAAACCAAACAATGTTATTAAATTGATCAATAAACTCACAGTTCTTTTTTACAACAATCCGCAAAAATCCGGTGCAAAGTAAATCACGTCTATATCAAGTGGTAATTGATATAGAGAGGGGGTTGGGAAGAGAGTTGCATATAGTAGATATAGAGAGGGGGAGAGTTTGGGCTTAATTGGAATGAAGTGGGATAATGGGAGAGCGTTCCGTGTAGTAGATATAGAGAAGGGGAGAGTTTAGTGTTAATTGATATAGAGAGGGGAATTGGGAGAGAGTGCTATATGATTGATGTAGAGAGGGGAGAGTTTGGCAGTGATGGATAGAGTGAGAGGGAATGAGAGAGTGTTGTATGATAGATATAGAGAGGGGTATAGTTTGGTGATACTTGATATAGAGAGGGGGATTGGAAGAGAGTTCCGTGTAGTAGATATAGAGAGGGTGAGAGCTTAGGGGTGATTGATATACTGAGGTGGATTGGGTGAGATAAGTGTAGATATTTATAGAGAGTGAGAGAGTGTATTAGTCTTAGATATAGAGAGTGGAATAAGAGAGGCGGTGTCGTGGTAGATATAGAGAGTTTAGTTTTAATAGATACAGAGAGGGGGATTAAAAGAGAGTTTTGTGTGATAGACATAGAGAGGAAGAGAGTTTGGTGGCACTCTCGGATCCCAAATAACAGGAGGGGGTAGCAATAATGGGGGGGGGGGGGTCAGTAATTGTGTATGGTACGTTCGTAAATATGGGATTTCTTGTAATATTCTTGTGCCATATATAATGTTATTTTTAATGTAAAATAAAATTATTAGATTCTCCAGCTGCTGTATCAATATGAATCACTTACAATAAAATATCACTGGAGATAGATTAACAAAATTTAATAAGCCGAAAGGGAGTGATGGGGATCTGACAAATGAATAGGCGGGGTTTGGGGATGATTATTCAAAATTTGAGACCACGGGATTTATGGACGGACGTAAGAATGAAAATTCAATACCGAAGTAGAGTTTAAATATTCATTTATTGTGGAATCTCACCTGCGTACTCACCTGACAATTGGTGATCCTGTGAGTGGGCAGATGAAACTTTAAAGTAACAAAGCTCACCAATAGCCATAATAAATGAATATATATAGGAGATGAATGCAAAGAAGTTCGATATATTAACCCTTTAGGAAAGGGCATCATTTTTTTAAATTATATATATACAGTAGTGGTGGAACTGGGAGGGGGAATGCCCCCAACAATAATTATATTTTCTCCCCAAAATACCAGAAAACACATATATAAGGATATACGCTACAACATATACATGTAATGTTCATCGCATATCGTAGTTTTTCTGACCATTTTAGAATACAAACAGTTAAACTAATCATTACAACTAAATTGTCAAAATTTGCCCCCCCCCTTCCAATTCAGAAATCCTTCCACCGCCTCTGTACAATGTATGTGATTCAGTGAATTAATAGTGGTCAAACACTGTATATTTTAATGGAGTTGGGCCCATAACTTCTATGAGTAATCCTGAGCCAATCCTCTGCGAAACGTGCGTAACAGGTAGATACGCAATACAGATTAACTACATGTAAACGAAAATTCGTAGTTTCCTTTATACATATATATATATATCTATCCATATATATATATAATAAAAAGGACGGGTTGTTAGATCGCCATTACATTTATTGAAGTATATATATATATATTTCGTTTCTGAATTTGTTTAGCAACATTCCTTATCTGAAAACGTGTGTTGAAACCGATATTTTGTTATACTTTGGGAGGGTCATGTTGCCAATAATAAACACACGCACCAGGTGCTTTCACTCCAATTTATTATAAATTAAATTAATAAATTTCCGGTTGGTTGGTTGGTTGGTTCCACAAATGGACGGTTGTTCATATATTGTCCAAGTTCTTTCGTCACACACTCTGTGACCTCTTCAGTGACTGGGGATTCTTTTCTTTGTTTTGTGCCTCTCCTTTGTTCTGTCCTACGCCATCTTGTTTTTGTGTGTGTTGTGTGCTTAGTTTGCGCATGTGTTACATCCGGGTGTCTGTGTGTGTTTTTATTTGTTTATTTATTTGTTTATTTGCATGTTACTGGTTGTTTGTTCTATGTGTGTGTGTTTTCATTTTGTCCTTAATTGTAAGTTGTGATGTTGCTATTCCAATCATGTTTTCTATTTAATTTTGGTTGGAGTTCATTTATGGTTATTGCCTCTGTGATTTGTCTAAACATTGCGTCTTTTCTGTGTGTAGATTTTATTTTTATTTCTATGTTCTCAAATTTACCCTTATGTTCTATTTTAGCATGTTGGTGGAGTACAGATGATTCTTTTCTATCTTGAAGCTCGCCAGTGTTCATTTAATTGTTCAACGATTAAATGTGTGTGTATGTATGTGTGTGTATATATGTGTGACAGAGAAAGAGAGAGAGAAAGTGTGTGTGTGTGTGAGAGAGGGTGTGTGTGTGAGTGCATGTGTGTGTGTGCATGTGTGTGTGACAGAGAGAGTGAGAGCGTGAGAGAGAGTGCGTGTGTGAGGGAGAGAATGTGTGTGTGTATGTGTGTGTGACAGAGAGTGTGTGTGTATGTGTGTGTGACAGAGAATGTGCGTGTGTGACAGAGAGTGTGAGAGAGTGTGTGTGTGTGTGAGGGAGAGAGAGTGCGTGTATATGTGTGTGACAGAGAGTGTGTGTGTGTATGACAGAGAGAGTGTGTATGTGTGTGTGACATAGTGTGTGTGTATGTGTGTGTGACAGAGAGTGTGTATGTGTGTGTGACAGAGAGTGTGTGTGTATGTGTGTGTGACAGAGAGTGTGTGTGTATGTGTGTGTGACAGAGAGTTGTATGTGTGTGTGACAGAGAGTGTGTATGTGTGTGTGGCAGAGAGTGTGTGTGCATGTGTGTGTGACAGAGAGTGTGTGTCCCCACAAAGTAGCAATACCGTTCCAAATCAATGAACGATTCTGTTTATGGTCTTCAAGGGAATGCTTTTGCGGTCATGTCCGCGGGGCTCAGTACTTCTTCCCCATACACAATCACCCTCCCCCTTTGCCCCCCTCTCTTTAGTGATACCAGAGCTCTTACAATCTCCCCTTCCGTTCTTTTCCCCTTTCTTTTTGTCTTTTTTCTCTATATTTCCCTTTTCTTTTTTTATTGTTGCCGTTATTGTTATTGTCATTATTATTATTATAATTGGCGGTGGATTGGCAGTATCGGTAGAGGGTTGGACGCCATGCTTTGCAGCATAGAGTCACGGCCCTTTACGGTCTGAGTTTAAATCCCGCCAAGGTTAACTTTGTCTTTCATCCTTACGGGGTCGATAAAATAAAGTACCAGTAACGTGCTGGGGTGATTTAGTCGACTTTTCCCTCCCCCCAAATTACTGGCCTTGTGCCTGTACGAGAAATCATTATTGTTATTGCAAATAAAATGTATTACCGTTAAATATAAGTATAAATATATAAATATATATATATATATATATATTATTTCAAAATATTAATAAATATAGACATTCATGTGATCAAATATATTTTATTATACATATTACAGAGGTACTGAGCTATTTCAACAGTACGTCCTCATCAGATAAAATAAGTTGATGCTTGACATACCTTGACTATGTTGATGGTTACAATTCGGTCATGGCAGTGAATTGGTTATGACAAAACTCAATATTTATATACCTTCTTTTAAACACTCCGATAAAAGAACAGCAACGGCTCTCGCAAATAAGGTGTGGGAATTCAAGGATAAAAACATCCCGTAGTCTATCGATTGGTCTATTTTAGACCATTCGAGGGAGTACCAAAGGGGCCCCAAGGATTGTTCTTTGTGTAGCACGGAAAAATTTAGGATTTTACAAAACTTGAAAGCCACTTCAACTTGCCTGAATTCCAAGACCGAGATCTTCAGATGTTGTTCTCATCTGAAATCACATCTGATCTGTAACTGGATTGACATTCCTAGGATAACTCAACCACCTTGAACTCCTTCTCTGCTCTCTACGCCTTACATCCACTACGATTTTTTTACCTTCTGAATTCACTTTCTGTACTCTTATATTCTTTTTCTCCCTTATCTCCCCTTATATTTAAACTTTTTCCTATGTCATTTATTTTCCCTATTTTCCCCCCTACTTTCTACCTTACACTTCACATACCCACCTTTTTTATTTTTAGATATTTATTTCTGTGTGTGTGTGTGTGTGTGTGTATGTGTTGCGTATATGTGTATATTGTGTGTATATATATATATATATATATATATATATATATATATATATATATATATATATATATATATGTATGTATATGTATGTGTGTATGTAAGTTTATATATATCTGTATGTATATGTATGTGTGTATATTA
Source organism: Eledone cirrhosa (assembly GCA_964016885.1). Taxonomy (NCBI): domain Eukaryota; kingdom Metazoa; phylum Mollusca; class Cephalopoda; order Octopoda; family Eledonidae; genus Eledone; species Eledone cirrhosa. Next base: position 440,565,688 of record OZ024740.1, on the reverse strand, counting down.
TTGTATTTTATATGCTTCTGTTGTATTTGTGTGTGTATATATATATATAATGTGTGTGTGTGTGCGTGTGTATATTTGTGTGTGTGTATTTTTATATAATTGTTTATGTGTGTATATATATAATAGCCTCAGAAACGGCTTGAGCTCTGCCGTGGGGTCATACTTTTTACTACTATATGTATATATATACGTATATGTATGTATATGTATGTATATATGTGTGTATTTGTATGGTTGTGCGTGTGTGTGTGTATATATATATATATATATATATATATATATATATATATATATATATATGTATGTGTGTGTGTATATGCATAATTACATACAGTGATTTAATGCTTATTTTCATTGATCATTTGCTCCAGGAACTTGTTGAGTGCTCTAAATCAGTTATAAACACTTATACCCTTTTTTAATTATTTATTTATTTATTATTTGTCGTATTCCCAACTTTTTATTTTTATATATATATAATATTTATGTAATTTCTTATATATATATGTGTGTGTATGTGTGTGTGTGTGTGTGTATATGTATATATATATATATATATGTATGCATACGTGTGTGTATATATATATATATATATATATATATATATATATATATATATATACGATATTAACAAATGGATACTATATTTATAAAACCATATCTATTTTATTATACATATTTCAAGGATACCATGTTAAATTATGGTACGCTTTCATCAGACAAAATACAATATATACCAGTTTTATAAATAAATATTGACATACCCTTTCAAATTGCAACCGTTACTTTTGGAAGACATCGGGATAGTGGATTTGTTTACTTATATTAGTAAGTCGTTGTGTTACGGAGAAGGAAAAAGACGGAGAGAGAGAAAAGCGGAAAGAGAGAAAAGGGAGAAATAAAGAAAAGAAAGAAAAAGAAAAAAAGAAATAAAAGAAAAACGAGAGAGAGATATCAAAACACCAGACAGAGACAAAAAAATCGAGAGAGAGAGAAATATAGAGATAGAGAGAGAGGGAGAGAACGAAAACCTTAAGTCATGTCATATTAAGCTAAGTTAACAATTGAGATGAAATGAATAAATATAATTAGAAATATTAATATTCATGAATGGAATATACATATATAATATGAGAAATATATATATATATATATATATATATATATATATATATATATATATATATATATATATATAGTATTAGTTATACTATTTATGGTTATGTAAATACAAAACCTTATGCAGTTATAAGTATTTTACACACACCCAAATAGTGATAGGCAGTAATGTATTACTACCTTATTACCAGTAAGTTAAGTAGCTCAATGTAAAAACATCACATGATTTACAGAGCAGTTATATGAAATATAAGAATCAAAGAACTGTTCAAAACATTATTGTGCTTACAGCTGTTTCCTCCAAACCGAGGTTTGGATTCTTCGGAGCAATTTATTAATGCATGGACAGTTATATGACCTCCTTTTCAGCCGAGAGACATACCGATACATATTCAAACATTGATACATATTCAAACATTGTGGGTCAACATTCATTACAGAATTTAGAGTGGCAGTACACACTTCGAGATTACATTTATATTAAGAGGTACAATCAAAAATCAAAATACAGGCTAAAATATAGGTTAAAATACAACATGAAGATAAGCGGTTATATATTTCAAATGTTATATGTGGCACGCATGTGTGTCTTGTTTATATAGTGTGGCAGAGAGATATGTGTGGTAGAGGCACTTAGGTAGGTAAGCAAGAGTGTTAGGTTGGTAGATCTGGTGGCAAATTCTTTATATGATTGATATAGTCTGTGTGTGGAAAAATATTATAAGCATTAAAAATAGTGCAAGCATTAAAAGTGTTAAAAGTATTGGAGATGCACAGCGCAGGGAAGTCAAGTATTTCATGTACTTCGGCATTTTCATGGTCAGGGGAGTGTATTTATCGATTATATGCCCTTCACATAATCCACGACAATCCAGTTAGAGATCGTAGTCTGGTGTTCTTTAGTTCAATACAGGAGGCTGTTCCGTTTCGAGAAACGCCATTGAATACCGCCCGGAAGTGTGTGTGTGGCTAAGGGGAGTTAATGCATGCGGGGAGGTAACTCTGGGGTTTCTATACCTAGCTATTAAAATGTGTCCCAATATAGACCTTAATTTCTATGGTGATGCGCATCCTCCAAGAGAAATTTTTAAAGCATAAAGTGTATTAACTATAGAGTAGTTTAATTAAGTTATGCTGAAGGTGATCATATTATTATGGTGGATTAACCCATCGTAAGGTGCCACAAATGGAAATTATAGATGATGAGCGAGGATTCCAAATAATGATCTCTGTGGTCGTAGTCTACTCATAGGACCAGGCGCGGTGATTGCAGGATTGCTTCAGGACCCAATGATCTCTGGTAAGATCTGGGTCATCGCTTGCTACATTGGATGTCGAGAGATAATCATCCCCAGGCCGGCCAGAGGTCAATCCGCAGTCCTCGCGACCCCTCTCTGACTGTCAGATCATCCATATATGTACAACCCGCGCGGCTGTTGCAATGCATTCACTCACTGCGCTCAGCAGCCCGGTCCTACTGGTCAACAGCGTTACTAGATTAAAACAGTTTTCATTTGTCTAAGGAAGGTGTTTCCTCTGCACAACACTATCCAACCGATCAATTCATGCTCAAATTACCCTTAGAGCGGTGTAGTGCCGTTCAAGTGGGTGGATGTTGTCACACCTGACGTAGAGGTATAAATGGGTATTCTCCCTGCGAAGGGTTCCGGAGGGATGTCGTTGTTTGTGTTATAATAGATCAGTTAGTGTTGGGTATGTAGTATAAGGTGTGTCTCTGGTGTTTGATGCTAGATGTGGTGTTAGGTTCCAGTCCGACATTGCTATATATTGGGCTTAAAGTTTTGGAAGGAATGTCTGAAGCGGTGCTGGCAAGTTGCAAACACCTCAGATTTTTTGTTAAGTAGGTTACGGTTGGAGAAGATAATATTGTGTGTCTCTAGTATACAGAGGTTACAAAATTTATTAGGTGGTTTGTACGAGGTCGCGCTGCCTATCACCTCCCATTTGAGTGTGTATGGTTTATTTTTAGATTTTAGATAGTGTATGTAGCTAGAAAGTGAGGTGGAGTTTGCTAGGCTGTGCTTTTTGAACGAGTGGATGTGCAAATTATATCTGATTTTGAAGCAGTTAGAAGTGGAGCCTACATAGGTTTCTGAAGAGTTGCTAGTTGTGACGGTGCATGAGTATATGATATCCTTGGTTAGGCATTTTTTATCTAAAGGGCAGGTTCTATTACCTCTACAGTTACAATTATCCTGTGCGTTAGTCCGCTGGTTATAATGCAGTGTGGAGGTCTGTGTGGTAGCTATAGGATTTTGGGTGTTCGGATTGACAACCCTGGTGTTATTACTTATACTAGTGTTATTTCTATTGTTACTGCCGTTGCTATGGTTGCTTGCTACAGTGGTATTTAGAGGGTTTGCATCCCGTTGTGATTTTGTTTGTTGGAAGTAAGAACTAATTTTACTATTATTGCTGCTAGCTATGTGGTATGCTAAGTTAGGCGTCGTAGAGTATGAGATTTTAATAGTGTTTTTGTTTAAGAGGTTGTGGTACTTGTGTCCTAGAGGGAAGTTTTGATCTAGTAGTGAGAAGAAAGCCCTAGGTATGTTGGTGGAGACATTTAGGTTGAAAGGAGGGTTGAAAAATGTATTATTTCTTCTTCTATTTTTGCTTTTAGTGTTTGGTGTGTTGCTTCCTCCTAAGGCCCCACAGTAGTTTCCATGGTAATGGTTACTTCCGGTGGCACCCTCCACTTTGGTGCGCTTGTGGTTGCTATTCCTATTATTATGTTTCCTCATGGACATGTTGTGCGAGATGATGTTGTAGCTATGTGTTTTCTTAGGTAGGAACTCAATTTCTATATTATGGCCGGAGCTAGCTAATGCTTGATTGTAGTATTGTGAGTTTTTGCTAAATATGTTTGCGTCATAGCACAGTCTAGAGATTCTATTGGGCACCCCCTTAGAGATAGAGTTTAATATTGATCTAGGGTGATTAGACTTGGTATCTACGTAAATAAGTTTCTCGTTAGGCTTATGGAAAGGTGTATATATTTTTGAGTCTAGGTATAGTGTGGCGTCTAGGAAGTTAACATTTTTAGTGTTTTTGTCCATGGTGATACTAAGGTTAAAGTTTTTGAATGTCTTATGCAATTGCTTTCTAGTTCTTTCTATATTAAATTTTTTATATTCTATAAGTAGAATATGAGTAGACTACGACCACAGAGATCATTATTTGGAATCCTCGCTCATCATCTATAATTTCCATTTGTGGCACCTTACGATGGGTTAATCCACCATAATAATATGATCACCTTCAGCATAACTTAATTAAACTACTCTATAGTTAATACACTTTATGCTTTAAAAATTTCTCTTGGAGGATGCGCATCACCATAGAAATTAAGGTCTATATTGGGACACATTTTAATAGCTAGGTATAGAAACCCCAGAGTTACCTCCCCGCATGCATTAACTCCCCTTAGCCACACACACACTTCCGGGCAGTATTCAATGGCGTTTCTCGAAACGGAACAGCCTCCTGTATTGAACTAAAGAACACCAGACTACGATCTCTAACTGGATTGTCGTGGATTATGTGAAAGGCATATAATCGATAAATACACTCCCCTGACCATGAAAATGCCGAAGTACATGAAATACTTGACTTCCCTGCGCTGTGCATCTCCAATACTTTTAACACTTTTAATGCTTGCACTATTTTTAATGCTTATAATATTTTTCCACACACAGACTATATCAATCATATAAAGAATTTGCCACCAGATCTACCAACCTAACACTCTTGCTTACCTACCTAAGTGCCTCTACCACACATATCTCTCTGCCACACTATATAAACAAGACACACATGCGTGCCACACATATAACATTTGCACTATATAACCACTTATCTTCATGTTGTATTTTAACCTATATTTTAACCTGTATTTTGATTTTTGATTGTACCTCTTAATATAAATGTAATCTCGAAGTGTGTACTGCCACTCTAAATTCTGTAATGAATGTTGACCCACAATGTTTGAATATGTATCAATGTTTGAATATGTATCGGTATGTCTCTCGGCTGAAAAGGAGGTCATATAACTGTCCATGCATTAATAAATTGCTCCGAAGAATCCAAACCTCGGTTTGGAGGAAACAGCTGTAAGCACAATAATGTTTTGAACAGTTCTTTGATTCTTATATTTCATATATATATATATATGTATATAGTATTAAGGATACTATTTATGGTTATGTATATACTAAAACTCTTTATAGTTATATATATTTTAAACCCTAAACAGTGAAAGTCAATAATTTATTACTACCTTATTACCAGTAAGATAAATAGCTCAATGTAATAACATCATTTTTTCTACAGAGCAGTTGTATAGAATTCACAGGAATCAAAGCTATGTTCAAAGCATTTATTCGCTTACAATTGTTTCATCCAAACCGAGGCTTGTGGTCTTCGGAGCATTTTTCAATGTTTGTACACATACATGATCCCCTTTCCAACGCAAGAGACATACAGATACATATGTATATATTGATGTACAGTGGGGTGACATATATTATATTATTTCTGAATGGCAATTTAAATTCAAAAACTAAATCACATTAAAACAGAATCAAAGCAAAATCAAAATTAAAATACATCAATGCAAAATTAAAATATAATCGGCAGTTAACGAGATAATGCAAGAGGATAGTTTGTTAGTCAGTTGTAGTAGTTATTGTATGCCGCACAATAATCATATATAAATAAGACACACGTGCATGCCCCACGTGTAACTAATGCATACAATAACTACTACAACTGACTAACAAACTATAATCTTGCATTATCTACGTTAACTGCCGATTATATTTTAATTTTGCATTGATGTTGTAATTTAATTTTAATTTTGCTTTGATTCTGTTTTAATGTGATTTAGCTTTTGAATTTAAATTGTCATTCAGAAATAATATAATATATGTCACCCCACTGTACATCAATATATACATATGTATCTGTATGTCTCTTGCGTTGGAAAGGAGGTCATGTATGTGTACAAACATTGTAAAATGGTCCGAAGAATCCAACCCTCGGTTTGGATGAAACAATTGTAAGCGAATAAATGCTTTGAACATAGCTTTGATTCCTGTGAATTCTCTCTCTATATATATATATTTAAGAGTTAAACAAGATTCATATGAATACATCTAAGAATGAGTTTCACACACATTCATATATGTGTGTGTATGTATTTGTATGTATGTGTTTGTGTATATGTATGTATGTATATATATATATATATATATATATATATATATATATATATATATATATATGTATATATGTCTGTGTGTGTATGTATATGTGTATGTGTGTATGTATATGTGTATGTGTATGTATGTGTATATGTATATGTATGTGTATGTGTGTGTGTGTGTGTGTGTGTGTGTGTATTTATTTTTATGTATGTATGTGTATGTGTAATTGTGTGTATTGCTTACCACGTGTGTTTGTTCATTTATTTGTTGCCTGTATCGCTGTCAACTTTATAATAATTTTTACATTTATTTTTTATTCTTATGTGACGGTATTTTTATTATTATATTTTTTCTTATAATTATTTGTGTGTGTGCGTATGTAGGTGTGTGTACATATATCTATATTTGTGCATGCGTATGTATGCGTGTATATATGTTTGCATGTATGTGTGTGTATATATATGTGTATATATGTATGATTGTGTGTGTGTATGTATATATATATATATATATATATATATATATATATATATATATATACATGTGTGTGTGTGTGTTTGTGTATTTGTGTGTATGTGTATGTATAGATATGTTGATATATATGTGTGTATGTATGTATATGTATATGTATGTGTATGTATATATATAGGAATTTAGCGTACAGGTTGGGGTCCACTAGGGCTCTGTTCTTAGCCCTCTCCTGTTCATCATAGTCCTGCAGGTAATAACGGAGGAGTTTAAGACCGGATGCCCATGGGAACTCCTGTATGCTGATGACCTCGCACTCATAGCTGAATCTATGGTAGAACTAGAGAAGAAATTCCAAACTTGGAAGCAGGGACTAGAAAGAAAGGGTCTCAAAGTCAACATGACAAAGACTAAGGATCTTGTAAGTAGACGAGAAAACAGAACCCAGATCCCCTCAGGGAAATGGCCTTGCTCAGTAGGAAAGGTGTAGGTAGGAACTCCATTCTCTGCCCCAAATGCAAACAATGGGTACACAAGAGATGTAGCGGGATCTCAAGAAGCTTAATTAAGAATGTAGGCTTCACATGCAGCAACTCTACTGGGACAGCAAGCAGCAAACAGCCACAGGAAACAAGTACCACCAATCTCTGGGAGGGCTCTGTAGAAATAGTAGACAGCTTCTGCTACCTACGTGACCAAATTAGCAGCGGAGGTGGGTGTTCAGAAAGTACAATAACTAGGGTAAGAACGGGATGGAAGAAGTTCAGGGAACTACTGCCACTGCTAACTACAAAGGGCTTCTCCCTCAAAATGAAAAGCAGACTGTATGATGCGTGTATCCGAACAGCAATGTTACATGGTAGTGAGACCTGGGCGCTGAAGGTGGAAGACTTACGTAGATTAGAGAGAAACGAAGCCTGCATGCTCCGATAGAGGTGTAACAGTAATATACGCGAACGACAAAGCATAAATGAATTGAGAGAGAGACTGAGCATAAGAGGAATCAAATGCTGTGTGCAGGAGAGGCGGTTACGTTGGTATGGACATGTGATGCGTGTGAAGGATGACAGCTGCATAAAAAGGTGCAGAGCACTAGAAGTCGATGGAAACCGCGGAGTGGGGAGACCCAAGATGACCTGGGATGAGGTGATAAAAACCGACCTTACCCAATTACACCTCTCAAAGGCGATGACACACGACCGTGACCTCTGGCGTCACGCAGTAATACAGAGTACCTGACCTCCCATGGGTACAAGCTGAAGCATATAGACAATATGCCCCCACATCCTCCCACTGCAAGGTGGTCATGGAGGTGCCACAGCAAAAAAGCACCCAGCCCACACTGTAAAATGGACGTGTAAGGCGTCAAGAAAAAGCACCCAGCACTCACTGTAAATGAAGTTGGTTTTAGGAAGGGCATCCAGCTGTAGAAATCAAGCCAAATCAGTTCCTGTATGAGCAAGGCTTGGTCAGCCGACGAGACACTGCCCACAACAGGACAACCCGTCTAACCCATGCTAGCGTGGAAGAACGGACGTAAAACGGTGATGATGATGATGATGATGATGTATGTGTATGTATGTATATATATATGTGTATGTATATATGTGTGTGTATGTAATTGTGTGTGTGTGTGTGTGTGTGTGTGTGTGTGTGTGTGTGTGTGTGTGTGTGTGTGTGTGTGTGTGTGTGTGCATGTATGTTTATTTTTCCTTTCCTTCTTCCTTTTCCAGCCTCACTTTCATATAGATTATATTTTTGTTTTTAAAATCCAGTGTCAATAAATACACCAGGATTTTTTCATTCTGATGATTGAAAGCAAAATTTGTTTGCTTTCAAGAAACCACTGGTAAATGAAATAATTGCCTTATGTTGTTTATTACATAACTATATATATATATACATATATATACATATAAATATATATGGAAATATATATATATATATATATATATATATATATATATATATATATATATATATATATATATATATATATATAGCGGCGATGAATTAGTTTAGCGAGGTTTTTTATATGAAATCGTGTGTCGAAACAAATATTGTTATACTTGGGGAGGGTCATATTTGTGTAATATTGCCAGAATTAATAACAGAACACACTCACTCTTTGGTTGGTTTTCGCTTCTCGCTGTCTTTTATATCTGCGATCTAACTTAATCGGTCCTCAATGTTGCCATTGACTGACCGACGGTCAAAAATAATACAAATACAATATAGACACAAACACATATATATAGTTTACATAATTTACATAAATCTTTCGTTGCACATCTGCAACATCGTCAGTGGTGTTATATTTTATTTTATTTTTTATTTATTTTTTTTTTTGTTATATTTTTTCCTCCTGTTGTGTTGTATGTCTACGCCATTTTTTATTCAGTCTGTCTATATCTTTATTTATTATTTGCTTGTTTGTTTATTTTATTTTGTCTTCTTTGCGCATGCGTTTGCGTGTGTACAATGTTGTGTGTGCTGTGTGACTAGTGTGTATAGTGTTGTGTCTGCTGGGTGACTAGTGTGTGTTTATGTGCTTGTTGTTATTGTGCTTGTGTATGTATTTATTTATCTTATTTTATTTTATTTTATTTTATTTTATTTATTTATTTATTTATTTATTTACAAACAACACTGACCTAAGGGAAGTATAAATAAAATAAAATAAAATAAAATAAAATAAAATAAAATAAGATAAATAAATACATACACAAGCACAATAACAACAAGCACATAAACACACACTAGTCACCCAGCAGACACAACACTATACACACTAGTCACACAGCACACACAACACTGTACACACACGCAAACGCATGCGCAAAGACAAAATAAAATAAACAAACAAGCAAATAAATAAATAAATATATAGACAGACTGAATAAAAAAGGCGTAGACATACAACACAACAGGAGGAAAAAATATAACAAAAAAAAAAAAAAATATATATATATATATATATATATAACACCACTGACGATGTTGCAGATGTGCAACGAAAGATTTATGTAAACTATATATATGTGTTTGTGTCTATATTGTATCTGTATTATTTTTGACCGTCGGTCAGTCAATAGCAACATTGAGGACCGATTAAGTTAGATCGCAGATATAAAAGACAGCGAGAAGCGAAAACCAACCAAAGAGTGAGTGTGTTCTGTTATTAATTCTGGCAATATTACACAAATATGACCCTCCCCAAGTATAACAATATATATATATATATATATATATATATATATGTACACAACATCAACACAATAACAATCATTAGGCGCAAGCGTATATACACATTTAAAATGTATGGTGTACCTTGTAATAACCATACAGTTTTAGTCCTGCTGTGAAAAGTAAACGAAATGGTTGCAGCACAGATTTCAACTGTAAGTGGGGAGAAGATATAGGATCGATATAACTAGTTTCTACATTTCCCAGAGTTTCATCACAGTAACAATAACCCTTTACCTCGAGGGGAGATTGTTTTATAATTATTTATAGACTAAAGTTGGACTGAATTGAGCCAGGCCTTCTAATATACAGTGTGTAGGCGGACAATGTGAATTAATTTATATTAGAAAACAGAGAGTTGTTGGCTAATTTGAAATGTAAGTTGTACTTTTTAATACACATTCTTGTTTTAAAGGGTGGTGCATTAGCATAATTGGTAGAGCGTCGGTTAAAATGACTTTGTTTTGGCTTTTTACAGTCTGAGTCTCACTTCCGTCTCGGCCAACTTCGCCGTTTATCCTTCCAAGGTCGAATATATAAAATACCAGTGACGTAATGGGATTAATTTGATTAATGCTACATTCCCCTAAATTTACTGGCTTTGTAACTAAATTAGAAACCTATATACATACTAGTTTAAGTTCCAAATATATATACTAGTTTAAAATCCAGTGTGTATATATACTATACATAGTAATACAATATTAAATTTTCCCTGTACTGAAGATATCATCTGTTACTGATGAAGACTTAAGAATAGTAAACATTTTCTGTTCAAAGGGAGATAACAACTCTGATATAACCATTTTGTTTGTTTCCCATAGTGAGGCTAACTTTGTAGATTTATTGAAAGGTATATTTTCTATTTGAAATTATCGACAGACGCTGTTGTGTGTATTACACTATGGATAAATAGACTGATTAATTCACGTTTCCAACGTCTGCACCATTATGTAGCCGTGTTTTTTTAAGGGGATAGGGGTGTAAATGCTCCCTCCTTTTACAAATGTTATGGACAGTAAATAATAAAGGGACATTAAGGGCCGTTACATGAAATTTTAGAGCCGGTGAACACTAAACAATGCCAAGAAAAGACAGGACAGTATTTTGAAAAGCATGTTTATGTATTTTAGAAGTTCATATATCGTTAGCTAGTGTATACATCCAAAACATCAAATATTTTGACTATATGTTAGCTTTAAGTAAACTGCTTAAAGAGGAAATAAAACGACTATATCAGATACGGGACTCGAACTCCCACCTGCCAGAGGGCTGTGCTACCAATGCAAGACTGGTCACTTATTCATCATTTTTAAGCTATATCTATCGGCCAGTGTCTGTAAACACTGTGTCGTATTTTGAATATATATTCACTGAAATTAGGTTCATCGCTTTGTGAATAAGATTGATCCAACGAAACCTTAGGTCTCTTTAATGAAATCAACACCTGTTGTGCAAGAAAGACAATCTAATACGTAGCTGGTTACATCGCCGAACAACAGCCAAAATGACTGCTTATTGTCACAGAACAAGGTGGTAGATTGGCAGTATCGATAGAGGGTCGGATACCATGCTTTGAGAGCATAGTTAGATCTCTTTACATTCTGAGTTCAAATCCCGCCGAGGTTAACTTTGGCTTTCATCCTTACGGGGGTCGATAAAATAAAGTACTAGTAATGTACTGAGTAATTGCTGGCCCTGGGCCAAACATAGAAACAATTATGATAAGAACAAAGGTTTGAATTAACTTACCATGTAAAAAAAACCAAAACATTTAAATATTACAGAATACTTCCAACTTGGGACACAACATATCTCTACATTTCTATTTAAAGTTTCTTAAACAACAATATTTATACATAATCTGAAAAAAAACATTAGTTTATATTTATTAATTGTTTATTATTCATAGAGATGAGGTATCAAAATACTGAACTGTGTCTACAGATAGTAGAAGAGGTAGAAAAGAAAAAGAAAGAATACTACAGAATAGTAAATATAATTTGAAACAGATTTCGACGGTTACCTTTAAGGTTTACATTGAAATATAATTCAGATGATATGATGATGAAACAATATTTGAAGAGAAACAGGTGAGCACCCTAACCAGTGAGTCCTTGTTTGTAGACACGATAAATAGCTATCATTTACTTATCTCTACGTGGACAGAAAATTAATATTCGTTCTCAGATGAAACACTAAAAAGAGTAGAAAAAAGTTCAATCGACGCCATATTTTTTTCTTTTCTGGGAATCATTTTGTTTTTACAGGTTAGGGTTAGGGTTAGGGTTAGGGTTAGGGTTAGGGGAGTGACTGTAGGTAAAACTGTGAAGTCAGAAATACTAAAGAATGGGAGAAGAGTGTAACAGTAAATAGAGGAAATAAGGTGAGAAAAGAGGGAGAGAGAAGGCAATTATGAGAGGGAGAGAGAGGGAGAGAGAGAGAGAGAGGAGGAGAGAGAGAAGGCAATTATGAGAGAGAGAGAGAGGGAGATAGAGAAGAGAGAGAGAGAGAGAGAGAGAGAGAGAGAGAGAGAGAGAAGGCAATTATGAGAGGGAGAGAGAGGGCGATAGATAGTGAGAGAGAGAGAGAGAGAGTGAGAGGGAGCGAGAGAGAGAGAAGGCAATTATGAGAGGGAGAGAGAGAGAGAGAGAGACAGACAGAGAGAATGTGTCATGTGACAGGTGACATTGTTTCTATTCACACCGTTTCTTTGAAATTTCTTAAATTTTTTTCCATACTCAAATAAATCCCTCCGGGTCTGAAGTTCGATCCTGGTCGGGACTAGTGTTCCCAGTAAACATTTACAATTCTTTTTGCTAAAGGTTGTAAAATAAAACTTGAAAAAGATTGCATGTACCTCTTGACCAGGATTGAACCCAAGGGCAGGATCTCCACCGTCTCCAGCACCTACCACTAGGCAGATATAAAAATCTGCTGAAAATTCATACTTATAAACCTACTTTCAACATTTTCGAAACAAAGTGTTGCGGTTTCGTTCATGTCTTTCTTAATGTTATTGCTTCTACTTAAGGTCGACTTCTAAATCATTTGGGTGTTCCATAAACTACATCCTCCTTTTGTTTCTCATCTAAATATAGTCTAGATTATAGACTATACTTCAACCTGTAATCCATGTTTCATTTCTGTTGCACCTAACTACCCCCACCGCACTCTCTCTCTCTCTCCCTCTCTCTCTCTCTCTCTCTCTCTCTCTCTCTCTCTCTCTCTCTCTCTCTCTCTCTCTCTCTCTCTTTCTCTATGACATTTGAATCTACTACGATTCATATATATCAGCGGTTCCCAACCGTTTATAATAAATTCCACCTTAATGATATAGCAAAACAGTATGGCCACCCCCAAAATTAAAATTTTTGATATAATTTTTTTATGTAGAAATAATTTCGGCGTGTCTTTTTATTTCAATCAAATCCTTTTAAATTTATTATAAAATTTACTAAAATAAATAATATATATCCTGTTATAAAAATAAGTTTCTTTACTAAGTTTATTTACTAAAACATAAATTGTTATATCCAGATTTAAATAATTATCAAGTGAAGTGAAATCATAATTAGAAAAGGTAGAAAGTTGATAAAAAGTTGAATATAAAAATTATGTTAGGAAACTACTCTTCTTTTTTATGTATGAAATTTTGTGATTTTTAGTTAATTCCCGTGGCTCCCCAATAACTAGCTATGGCCCACTAGTGGGCCATGGTCCCCTGGTTGGGAACCGATGATATATATATTATCTTATTCATATATATATGTTTGTGCATGTCAGTTAGGTTCAAACTTACAATGATTGACATTATATATATATAAAGTGGCTGAAGTGGTTAAAGTGGTTAAAGGGGTTATCTGCCGGAGGGCCCTATAATCAATATCTGGAAAAATGACAGTGCCCATGACCATCCGGAGTACATAAGTAACCTATGTCTTAAGTTTGGTGAAAATACTGTAGAAATGCATAGGGTATATACATTCGCGCGTGCGTTCGTGTGTGTGTTGTGTGTGTGTGTGTGTGGGGGTTTGTGTGTGTGTGTGTGTGTGTGTGTGTGTGTGTGTGTGTATGTGTGTGTGTGTGTGTGTGTGTTTGTGTGGGTGGGTGTGTATGTATTTGTGTGTGCGTATGTATGTGTATGTCCGTCGGGGCATACGTATGTACTGGCCTAAATCTTAACTATTTACTTTTACTATTTTAATAACCTCTGTCATTTTCGTTTTCAATTTTATTTACATCATTCTTAAACTCCGGGGATGGAAATCATTCTGTTATGTTAAATAGAATATTAGTCTAACGACTCCATTTATACCATAAACTTGGTCTTGTCTTTGCATGAAATTGTTCTTCACGGTCCACATAACACGTATTATCCTCGCTTTTTTCCCGTTCATTGCCAGGGAACGTCTTCACGAACCAAAATATCGTCTTCTTGTTTTCGTTCGGTTGCAACGTTTCTCGAAATATTTACTTCTGCGTTCACAGATTACTCTCAGTTCAATTTGAATGGGAAATTCCTGTTTCATCGATTTTCTCCGTAACCATAGCTTGAAAGTTGACCCAACGCCCCCTCGGATCATTCTGCATAACTGTGTAAATTTTCGCTGCATTCCACCAAGCCGTTTCGACGTTTATCCGACTACACCTACATATACAACGTCCGACCACTTCCAATTTATATAGTAGATTTGTTTATATATGAATGACAAAAAGAAAAGTACAAAACTATACATGAATTGTTTCTACTAAACCTTCAATTTAAGACACAACCTACATATTTGATAGGACTCCAGCTCACATCTTCTTCTTCTTCTTCTTCTTCTTCTTCTTCTTCTTCTTCTTCTTCTTCTTCTTCTTCTTTTTCTCCCCCTGGAACATTGGGCTGCGAGCCACCCCCACACAACGCCATGTTCTGAGTCTGCTTTTCAACTCCACCGTGATGCACGGTGCGTCATGGTGTATCTAACCATTTTTTTAGGTCTTACTACGGGATGTTACTGCTTTATGTGTATGAAATTGTAAATAAGACAAAAGTATTAGAACAGGGGGAAACAACACACCGAACGCGATAGTTTTGGGGCACCAGGGACCACATTTTTCAAGTTAGAGATTTGAAACATCGTCTATTTGCTTCCTTGGCACTTTTTACATAGGTGTATAAATCTTCATGTCAGTCCGACCACGTCTACTACCATTTAACCGTGCACAACTGAATTTCAACCACCACCCATTTCACAAATATATATTAGATAACGAAGGCAGTGTGGTAAGGAACCAGGTGGACCATAACGCACAAGAAAGCACAATAGTAGAGAGGGTAATAGGAAGATGTTTAAGACCCCGACGGCAGAGCTCAAGCCGTTTCGACAGCCATTTCTGGACTGTCCAGAAATAGCCGTATATATATGTGTGTGTGTGTGTGTGTGTGCGTATATACATATATATATGCATATGTATACCAAACAGCAGTGGATTGGCAGAATTGGTAGAGGGTTGGACATGCTTTCCAGCATAGTTATGTCCCTTTACGATCTGAGTTAATCCCGCCAAGGTTAACTTTGCCTTTCATCCTTACGAGGTCGATAAAATAAAGTACCAGCAATGTACTGGGTAGTTGCTGGCCTTATGCCGAAAGAAGAAACAATTATTTGGTCAATAGTACGTGTATATGTGTAAGTATATATATATATATATGAAAGACGTAAAATAAGAAAATTTAAAAAAAAATTAAAAATTAACTTACTTACTAAAATTTTCACTCCAACTAATTAGTTTCTGTAATGGGATAAAGATAGTTACGTAATATAACCATCGATAATTCATTACGTCATCAGGGAGTCTATTCTCAGCTAAGTCTCCAGGCAATGCGTGGACACTGGGGACTCATATAAAAATAATAATAATTCGGTGGAAGGAACAGCTAGCGGGGACTGGATTCCATGCACTGAAAAAGTTCGCTGCCTCTGGTCAAATGGCAGATTCTAAAGAATCAATCACGTGACACTGAGGCTAGTCGGAAGGAGTGGGTTGGTAAGATGACAGAAGCCTACTACCACACCAATGAATTAGTAACGGATTTGGCAGGTTTGCTCAACAAATAAATAATTTGGAGATAAATACAGAGAATTAGTATATCTACCAACATATGCGTACAGATGTACACTAATGCTAGCAAATACATAATTTATGTCATAGTACCTAGGTGGTTCAATGCAGGAGGATGCAGAACAATAATATGAAAGACGTAAAATAAGAAAATTTAAAAAAAATTTAAAAATTAACTTACTTACTAAAATTTTCACTCCAACTAATTAGTTTCTGTAATGGGATAAAGATAGTTACGTAATATAACCATCGAGAATTCATTACGTCATCAGGGAGTCTATTCTCAGCTAAGTCTCCAGGCAATGCGCGGACACTGGGGACTCATATAAAAATAATAATAATTCGGTGGAAGGAACAGCTAGCGGGGACTGGATTCCATGCACTGAAAAAGTTCGCTGCCTCTGGTCAAATGGTAGATTCTAAAGGATCAATCACGTGACACTAAGGCTAGTCGGAAGGAGTGGGTTGGTAAGATGACAGAAGCCTACTACCACACCAATGAATTAGTAGCGGATTTGGCAGGTTTGCTCAATAAATAAATAATTTGGAGATAAATACAGAGAATTAGTATATCTACCAACATATGCGTACAGATGTACACTAATGCTAGCAAATACACTAATTCTCTGTATTTATCTCCAAATTATTTATTTGTTGAGCAAACCTGCCAAATCCGCTACTAATTCATTGGTGTGGTAGTAGGCTTCTGTCATCTTACCAACCCACTCCTTCCGACTAGCCTCAGTGTCACGTGATTGATTCTTTAGAATCTGCCATTTGACCAGAGGCAGCGAACTTTTTCAGTGCATGGAATCCAGTCTCCGCTAGCTGTTCCTTCCACCGAATTATTATTATTTTTATATGAGTCCCCAGTGTCCGCGCATTGCCTGGAGACTTAGCTGAGAATAGACTCCCTGATGACGTAATGAATTCTCGATGGTTATATTACGTAACTATCTTTATCCCATTACAGAAACTAATTAGTTTGAGTGAAAATTTTAGTAAGTAAGTTAATTTTTAATTTTTTTTTAAATTTTCTTATTTTACGTCTTTCATATTATTGTTCTGCATTTTCCTGCATTGAACCACCTAGGTACTATGACATAACTTATGTATTTGCTAGCATTAGTGTACATCTGTACGCATATGTTGGTAGATATACTAATTCTGTGTATATATATATATATATATATATAGATAGATAGATAGATAGATAGATAGATAGATAGATAGATAGATAGATAGATATACACGGGTGTTTATGATTGTGAATAGAAGATTATATTAATAAAAGAAATTCCAACTTTGTCTGATTTACTCGTTTTATTTACAATCCTTTAACATTTATAATGTTATTAGAATGAAATAGTATGGTAGAATATTAAATGTTAAGTACTAATTGAACAAGTACTTTCATGCTTTCGCAATCTTCAGGTTCATAATGTGTGGTGACAGTCAAGTTTGCAATTTTCAACAGTTGACTGTCACCACACATTATGAACCTGAAGATTGCGAAAGCATGAAAGTACTTGTTCAATTAACACTTAACATTTAATATTCTACCATACTATTTCATTCTAATACCATTATAAATTTTAAAGGATTGTAAATAAAACGAGTAATCAGACAAAGTTGGAATTCCTTTTATTAATATATATATATATATATATATATATATATATGCTTGTGTGTGTCTATATATGTATGTTTGCATGCATGAATGAATACACTAATCTTTAGATTTAGTAGAATGTACAACCACTGATTCCAGCTATTTACACTATGGTATATTTTGGTTTCTAGTAATGCCCTGGGGAATTGGTTGACCAAATACTTTGCTTAATTGTTTTATTTATTTTTAAAAAATGTTATTCTTTCTCTTAGACATCGGGTATTTTTTGAAAGCTAGGCATTGGCTCCTAAAATACTAGAGTGGACCCTGCAATGCTACCGTGGGCTCTTGTAATGCTACTGTAGGCACCCTGTGGCCCATTTACCATTGGGCAACGTGATCAGTGCGCCAACATACCACATTAAGTACTTTGGTCCCCCCTTTAAACGGAACCTTTAATATTCTAGCATAAATATAAACATAATTCGTACATACATACATACAAACATATATACATATATATAATTACATACATACATGCACACATAATTACATATATACATACACACACATACATACATAATTACATACATATATACATAGATACATACATAATTACATACATACATAGAGATATGGAGGAGAGATATGGAATAAAGCCTGATATAAATCTCTCACCCAGAGAAATCGGAAGATCCTATTCAATGTTCAAACAAGATGAAAAAATTGACCAATTTACAGAAAAAGTTGTGCATGGATACTTTTGATACCATGGAGGGGATAAACCACTCAAAAAGCCTGGCATGGAGTTCCAACAAGTTTATGACATCACACCTTGAGGGATATCTCTATGCAATACAGGAACAAGAACTCTCTACCAAATATCTGCTGCACAAAAGGGGAGGGCCAGCAGCTGACAATAAATGTAGGCTATGTAAAACAAAGATCGAGGATGTAAGCCAGATTGTTGCCAGCTGCGAAAGAATGTCATCTCGCTACTACCTCCCCATGAGGCACGATGGGATAGCTAGAACCATCTGGAAGGCACTTCGGAAAACAAAATTAAAAACAAACAGGAAAAATATATTGAGACAGATGGCACTAAGGAATACTGGTGGAACCTGAAAATAAAAACTGCCACCAAATTAAAGCACAACCGGCCTGATATTGTTGTTTGGGACCACACATTGAAAACGTGTTCTGTTGTGGAGATCAGCTGCCCACTTGATGTAAACGTTGTCAGAAAAATACAGGAGAAGGAGGACATCTACGGACCATTGATGAGGAGTTTACAAATCCAGTATCCAAGATACACCTTTACATCATTATTGGAGCTACAGGTTATATACCAACCCGATTGGACCAATGTATAACTGAACTTGGATTTGCGGACAAAGAGCGCAGCTTCCTAATTCATAGTCTACAAATGGCTGCGATAGCTGGCACCTTCAAAATTTGCAAAACATTCTTGCGATTCAAGGGATGACAATTTCTTTTCTTTTACAACCTTGCCACCAGGTAGGTGGCCAGTCAAAAAATATACTCGAAATTAAGAGAAAGACATAACATACATACATACATAATTACATACATACATATACATACATACATAATTGCATACATAATTACATATATATATATATACATACATACAAACATACGTAATTACATACATACACATACATACATGCTAACATACATTCATAGATACCTACCTACCTACATACAGAACATACATACATAATATATACACATACATACACACATATCTACATATAAAGGTGCAAATATAAACAGAATATATTTGTATGATGAATTAATATGAAGGAAGGGTTACATTTGTGGTGTACATCCAATTAGGTAGGAGGCTGTCATCTTTTGTGTCACTGGGATGTGTTTCCTAAACAACAGACACTGTTGCAGTTAAGGTAGAGGCAATTACAAATATTTATATATCCCCCAAATTTTAATTAAAGCAACAGGGAGTAGACTTCCTGACAAGCTAATATTAGGTGAGATCTGCAAGGGTAGAGGGAGATGAACGAATTTCACAGGTGAACATTTCGTTTTTATTTCAGGTAGGGAGCCTAAAACTATGTTACGTAATGAGTCCTTCTTCGGCAGGGTGTATTTTAAGAGAGATTTCCCTGCTATTTCTAACAATCAAATATCATATTATAAATATCTTTACTGTATTTCCATATACCATATTCCGTTGTAGCTGCGGACACAATTTATCCAGTATCACCTTGTTTCACAACGTCAGTCGCGTGAATATTAGGCAAACTCAGAGTTACAATTCAAGAAGCCACAGTTCATCACATCCCCCTCCCTCTCTCTCTCTCTCTCTCTCTCTCTCTCTCTCTCTCTCTCTCTCTCTCTCTCTCTCTCTCTCTCTCTCTCTCTCTCTCACACACACACATATATATATTGTCATACTTGGAGAGGGTCATATTGTTGTAATAATATTGCCAGAAATAATAACAGAACACACTGTTTGGTTAGTTTTCGCTTCTGTATCTCCATAGTTAATTTATTTGGCAATCAATGTTTATCAACGGTTAAAAATATATATATATATATATATATATATATATATTACCAACAAATTAAATATCCTTTTGCTTACATATATATATATATACAATACAATAGGAGGGAACATAATAGTACCACTGAATATGTATATATATATATATATATATATATATATATATATATATATATATATATATATACACATAGTCAGTGGTGCTATTATGTTGCCTCCTATTGTATTGTATATATATATATATATATAAGCAAAGGGATATTTAATTTGTTGGTAATTTAAGAAATATATATATTTAGGTAAAACTTGAACCGTTAAGGTCTCATTCCTGGATATGTCAATATTTATAAAACAAACTTCATATTTTATCTGATGAAAGCGTACCAAAGTTTTGGTATCCTTGAAATATATATAATAGAATAAATATGATTATATAAATATAGTTTCCATTTATTAATATCATTGATATATACAGACTCACACACACACACACACACACACACACACACACACATATATATATATATATATATAAATCAGGAAAGAAGGTTTACATGGTTTGCTATACAAAAAAGTTTTTAATCATATAGCTTACATTTGTTTCACTGAACTGGTATGTCTAGAGATCGCTATCCGCTTAATTTTGCGTTACTCGATCGCCAATACAGAATTATAACCAGTCAGATCTTCGGAGCATGCGAGAATGAAGAAAATACACAGGCAAGAAAAGAAAAGAAAATACAGGCTACTATCTTAAGTAGTAATGGCATTCAATTAGAACAATAACAACAATTACAACAATGCTATCAATAAATTATTTAAGGAGACCCTGACATTACTTAGGTGGGGGGTATATAATGTATCTAATGTTACGGCGTGAAAACTAGCTGTCATAAGGCAAAATGAAGTGTTGACATGTACAGAGTATCGTAGTGTATATCAATTTTAAATTATAAAGATAAGCTAGTTTTTACAGTCTTTCTCTTCATCTTCAACAGTATACATGAGTGGGACCACTGTCAAAGCTAAATAGTTGTAGAGTTAATACAGAGGTTAACGAATTAATATACGCATATATTTACGCACACACACACACATACACATACACACACACACACATATATATAAATATATATACACATATATACACATGCATGTGTACATAGACACATACATACACATCAATATACACTCGTACACAAATATACATACATGCAAAGAGAAAAGCGTGCTAATTGTAATTAAGGCAAAAAGAAGGTAAAGTAACATTGTAGTAGTGAAATGAGAAAAACTAGGATTTAGGATCAAATGAGAAGGAGTAAGATTGTTGGTAGATGAGGTACTTACAGACAATTGTGTGGTATAGACTTGTGAAGGATATAGTATACTTAATGAATATATTTCTGTGGGTAGTAGGTATCCTAATTTAAAGCTATGTTATGTTGGTTCGATTCACGGAGGTTTGAATCTTATGAATTTAGTGGCTATTCTATGTCTGCAGAAGATAGATCTTTCTAACTTATTATTAAGTAGCATTTTAACATTTCTAAGGATATACAATAGCTCAAGATCACACAGCCCGCAATAGGACATCCCTTAGCAGCCGACAACTTCGACCAGTTGATACTGTAGTTAGTGTTGCTGTCCTTCAATTCCCATATTTTTCTGGCGAGGGTAGTGGAACCCATAAGTGCACGGTTTTTCATTGAGTGCCTATGCACATACCATCTTTTCTTAAAAGAACCCGCGGTGGATCCTATGTAATTCCAAGTGGAGTTACCCGAGATGACAGTGCACATGTACACCAGGCTCGAATCGAGACACCTGTTCGCCAATGGGCACCTATCTGGGAGGTGACAGTTGCAGTTTGAGGCGCTATTTTGTGCAGCTTTTACATTCCTGTTTAGTACTCTGTTATAAGTGGGTTGTGATATATGCCCAATGGGGTTTTGCTGCTGCGCGTTTGTATGCGCTT
>OZ024740.1:440523381-440535881 GCA_964016885.1 Eledone cirrhosa | reverse complement strand
TAAAAAGAAATTCAACACTCATATATGAAAAAACAACCTGTGACAACCTCTTATTTGAAGAACTATTGTAACGCGAACTGGCGCGAAATTTATTATAATTATTGACAAACCAATCAAATTACTTCTCGAAAAACCTGGCATTCGAGCCACTTTTTCCATATAAAACAAGTAACATTCAGAAACCAACCAGATGTGAGAAAAACCACAGACCCTCCATCTCAACTCTACTTTTGAAAAGCAGAAGAACTGCGAAACCGGTAGAGGAACCAAATAAATATATATATTTAAAAAAAAAATAAGACTCCAGTTGCATTTTCGATTTCATCTCTTTTTCTTTATACTTCCACTCGTGTAGGACACCTCGGTTATTTTTCATTTTGTAAAAAAAACCCTCATATATATATATATATATATATATATATAGGAAAGTCTTCAAGACCCCGACCGCAGAGTTCAAGCCGTTTCGACGGCTATTTCGGGATTCCAGAAATAGCCGTCGAAACGGCTTGAGCTCTGCCGTCGGGGTCTTGAACATTTTCCTATTACCCACTCTACTACCCTAAGTATTGAGTACTCTGGTGCGTTATGGTCCACCTGGTTCCTTACCACACTTCCTTCATTATATATATATATACGTTTAAATTTGGTAGAATTGGTCACATTCTGCAATGTTTACCATAACGTAATGTGAGAAAGGCACTCGACGTTATGCAACTCATCCATCTTCAATGTTGAATCATGTTGGTGGTGCGGGAACGGAGTAAATGTATTATAAAGTGAAATGATAGGAGGCCAAATATGTCGAATTACCTTAATTTCAGTAATTAAAAATTAAAGTAATTCAACATATTTGTCCTCCTGTCATTTCACTTTATAATATATATATATATATATGAGTGTGTGTGTGTCTGTGTGTGTGATGGTGGCGAATTGGCAGAGTAGTTAGAACGTGGGATACAATGCTTTGCAGTGTTTGTTCCGAGTCTCTACTCAAATCCCACCGAGTTCAACTTTGCCTTTCATCCATTTAAGGTTGCTAAAACAGTACCAGTCAAGTACTGGGGTAGATCTTTCCTCTATATCACTTTCTCACTTCCATTCTCTCACTTTCTCTATCCTCTGGAAAAAATCTGCTGTATTCACACCTGGAGAGGAGATGGGCTCCGCCAGGTTTAAAAAGCCATAGAAACGCTGTATGTCAATATGGCGTCATTAAAAATCCCTCAGGATGTTTTGATCTGTTAAAAGGAAACCGTTGGGGAATATGAAAGTATAATTCAGTATAAAAGTAAAGACTCGGAAGATTTAACGAGAAATATTTACCAATTTCATAGCAAAGAAGGGTGATGATGCCTGGCCAAATGGTTAGGGTGTTAGTTTGATGATCGTAATGTCGATGGTTCGAATTCCAAACTGGGTAGCGCATTATAGACTTCGACGAGACACTTTATTTCCCGTGGTCCAGTGTACTCAGCCGAACAACCATTTTCAATTCATATGAGATACAATGCTGGATATCATACGGTTAGCTTTAGCCAGTTTAATATAGAAATGACACACAATAAGAGGGTGAAATCTTTAAAGAGTTCCCGAATAATCTAAACGAGAGAAAAAGTTCGGAGTCGTTTCTAAATGACTGATGTCTTTAGTTAAGGTAACACTACACAGTGAAACATGCTTACCTGTCTCTGTACAGCCCCCCCCCCCGCCACCTACAATACATAAGAATATGAGTGTGTGTGTGTGTATACATACATTATCATTCTCTCTTGCTCACTCTCTCTTTCTTCTCTCTCCCCTCTCTCCCTTTATACACACACACACACACACACATATATATATATATATATATATATTCAAAATTATAGGAAACGAAAGGAGCCGTGTGGTTACTGTAAACAAAGTTTAAGATGGACAAAACAAGAGAAGAAAAGAAATCCTTCATCAGCTGTAAAACCGAGATCAAGATATTTTGGCGCTTAATACAGGACATCTAAAAGCGATCAGTGGTGCCCCTCTTTCACAGGCAATACTGTCCCCTTTCACAAGCAGTACTGTCCACTTTCACAGGGAGCGCTGTCCCCTTTAACAGACAGTACTGTCCACTTTCAGAGGCAGTACTATCCCCTTTCACAGGCAGTGCTGTCCCCTTTCACAGGCAGTACTGCCCTCTTTCACAGGCAGTATTGTCCTCTTTCACAGGCAGTACTGCCCTCTTTCACAGACAATACTGCACACTTTTACAGGCAATACTGCCCTCTTTCCCAGGCAGTACTGTCCTCTTTCACAGGCAGTGCTGCCCTCTTTCACAGACAGTACTGTTCCCTTTCACAGACAGTACTGTCCTCTTTCACAGGCAATACTGTCCCCTTTCACAGGTAGTATTATCCCCTTTCACAGGGAGTACTGCCCTCTTTCACAGGCAGTACTGTCCCCTTTCACAGGTAGTATTGTCCCCTTTCACAGGGAGTACTGTCCTCTTTCACAGGCAGTACTGTCCTCTTTCACAGTCAATACTGCCCTCTTTCACATGCAGTACTGTCCTCTATAACAGGCAGTACTGTCCCCTTTCACATGCGGTACTGCCCCCTTACACAGGCAGTACTGTCCTCTTTCACAGGCTGTACTGTCCCCTTTCACAGGCAATACTGTCCCCTTTCACAGGCAATACTGCCCTCTTTCACAGGCAATACTGTCCCCTTTCACAGGCAGTACTGTCCCCTTTCACAGGCAATACTGTCATATTTCACAGGCAGTACTGTCCTCTTTCACAGGCAGTACTGTCCCCTTTCACAGGCAGTACTGTCACCTTTCACAGGCAATACTGTCATATTTCACAGGCAGTACTGTTCTGTTTCACAGGCTGTACATTCCCCTTTCACAGGCAGTACTGTCCCCTTTCACAGGCAATACTGTCCCCTTTCACAGGCAGTACTCTCCTCTTCCACAGGCAATAGCGTCCTCTTTCATAGGCAATAATGTCCCCTTTCACAGGCAGTACTGTCCTTTTTCACAGGCAATACTGTCCCCTTTCACAGGGAATACTGTCCCCTTTCCCAGGCAGTACTGTCCTCTTTCACAGGCAGTGCTGTCCTCTTTCACAGACAGTACTGTCCCCTTTCACAGACAGTACTGTCCTCTTTCACAGGCAATACTGTCCCCTTTCACAGGCAATACTGTCCTCTTTCACAGGCAATACTGTCCCCTTTCAAATGCAGTACTGTCCCCTTTCACAGGCAGTACTATCCTCTTTCACAGGCAGTGCTGTCCTCTTTCACAGGCAATACTGCACTCTTTCACAGGCAGTACTGTTCCCTTTTACAGGCAGTACTGTCCTCTTTCACAGGCAGTACTATCCTCTTTCACAGACAGTGCTGTCCCCTTTCACAGGCAATACTGTCCTCTTTCACAGGCAGTACTGTCCTTTTTCACAGGCAATACTGTCCTCTTTCACAGGCAACATTGTCCCCTTTCACAGGCAGTACTGTCCCCTTTCACAGGCAGTACTGCCCTATTTCACGGGCAATACTGTCCCCTTTCACAGGCAGTACTGCCTTCTTTCACAGGCAATACTGCACTCTTTCACAGGCAGTACTGTCCCCTTGTAAGGCAACACTGCCCTCTTTCACAGGCAGTACTGTCACCTTTCACAGTCAATACTGCCCTCTTTCACAGGCAGTACTGTCCCCTTTCACAGACAGTACTGTCCTCTTTCACAGGCAATACTGTCCCCTTTCACAAGAAATACTGTCCCGTTTCACAGGCAGTACTGTCCTCTTTCACAGGCAACACTGTCCCCTTTCACAGGTACTATTGTCCCCTTTCACAGGAAGTACTGTCCCCTTTCACAGGTAGTATTGTCCCCTTTCACAGGGAGTACTGTCCTCTTTCACAGGCAGTACTGTCCTCTTTCACAGTCAATACTGCCCTCTTTCACATGCAGTACTGTCCTCTATAACAGGCAGTACTGTCCCCTTTCACATGCGGTACTGCCCCCTTATACAGGCAGTACTGTCCTCTTTCACAGGCTGTACTGTCCCCTTTCACAGGCAATACTGTCCCCTTTCACAGGCAATACTGCCCTCTTTCACAGGCAATACTGTCCCCTTTCACAGGCAGTACTGTCCCCTTTCACAGGCAATACTGTCATATTTAACAGACAGTACTGTTCTGTTACACAGGCTGTACTTTCCCCTTTCACAGGCAGTACTGTCCCCTTTCACAGGCAATACTGTCCCCTTTCACAGGCAGTACTGTCCTACTTCACAGGCAATAGCGTCCTCTTTCACAGGCAATAATGTCCCCTTTCACAGGCAGTACTGTCCTTTTTCACAGGCAGTACTGTCCCCTTTCACAGGGAATACTGTCCCCTTTCACAAGCAGTACTGCCCCATTTCACAGGCAATACTGTCCCCTTTCAGAGGCAGTACTGTCCTCTTTCACAGGCAGTACTGTCCCATTTCAGAGGCAGTACTGTCCCCTTTCACAGTTAATACTGTCATATTTCACAGGCAGTACTGTCCCCTTTCACAGTTAATACTGTCATATTTCACAGGCAGTACTGTCCCATTTCACAGGCAATACTGTCCCCTTTCACAGGCAATAGTGTCCTTTTTCATGTTCAGTACTGTCCTCTTTCACATGCAGTACTGTCCCCTTTCACAGGCAGTACTGCCTGTTTCACAGGGAGTACTGTCCTCTTTAACAGGCAGTACTGCCCTCTTTCACAGGCAGTACTGTCCTCTTTCACAGCCAATACTGTCCCCTTTCACAGGCAAAACTTTCCCTTTTCACAAGCAACACTGCCCACATTCACAGGGAGTACTGTCTCTTGCAGAGGCAGTACTGTCCCCTTTCACAGCCAATACTGTCCCCTTTCACAGGCAAAACTGTCCTCTTTAACAGGCAATACTGTCTCCTTTCACATACAGTACTGTCCCCTTTCACAGGCAGTACTGTCCCCTGTCACAGACAGTACTGTTCCCTTTCACAGGCAATACTGTCCCCTTTCGCCGGCAGTACTGTCCCCTTTCACATGCAGTACTGTCCCCTTTGACATGCAGTACTGTTCCCTTTCACAGGCAGTACTGCCCCCTTCCACGGGCAGTACTGTCCTCTTTCACACGCAGTAATGTCCCCTTTCCCAGGCAGTACTGTCCTCTTTCATACGCAGTAATGTCCCTTTTCACAGCCAGTACTGTCCCCTTTCACAGGCAATACTGTCCCCTTTCACAGGCAGTACTGTCCCCTTTCACAAGCAGTATTGTCCTCTTTCTCAGGCAGTACTGTTCCTTTTCACAGGCAATACTGTCCTCTTTCACACGCAGTACTGTCCCCTTTCACACGCAGTACTGTCCCCTTTCACAGGCAGTACTGTCATCTTTCACAGGCAATACTGTCCTCTTTCACACGCAGTACTGGGCCCTTTCACAGGCAGTACTGTCCCCTTTCACAGGCAGTACTGTCCTCTTTCACAAGCAATACTGTCCTCTTTCACAGGCAGTACTGTCCCCTTTCACAAGCAATACTGTCCTGTTTCACAAGCAATACTGTCCTCTTTGACAAGCAGTACTGTTGCCTTTCACAGGCAATACTGTCCCCTTTTACAGGCAATACTGTCCCCTTTCACAGGCAGTACTGTCCTCTTACACAGGCAGTACTGTCATCTTTCACAGGCAATACTGTCCTCTTTCACACGCAGTACTGTCCCCTTTCACAGGCAGTACTGTCCCCTTTCACAGGCAGTACTGTCCTCTTTCACAAGCAATACTGTCCTGTTTCACAGGCAGTAGTGTCCCCTTTAACAGACAGTACTGTCCCCTTTCACAGACAGTACTGTCCTCTTTCACAGGCAATACTGTCCCCTTTCACAAGCAATACTGTCCCGTTTCACAGGCAGTACTGTCCTCTTTTACAGGCAACACTGTCCCCTTTGACAGGTAGTATTGTCCCCTTTCACAGGGAGTACTGTCCTCTTTCACAGGAAGTACTGTCCCCTTTCACAGGTAGTATTGTCCCCTTTCACAGGGAGGACTGTCCTCTTTCACAGGCAGTACTGTCCTCTTTCACAGTCAATACTGCCCTCTTTCAAATGCAGTACTGTCCTCTTTCACAGGCAGTACTGTCCCCTTTCACATGCGGTACTGCCCCCTTACACAGGCAGTACTGTCCTCTTTCACAGGCTGTACTGTCCCCTTTCACAGGCAATACTGTCCCCTTTCACAGGCAATACTGCCCTCTTTCACAGGCAATACTGTCCCCTTTCACAGGCAGTACTGTACCCTTTCACAGGCAATACTGTCATATTTCAGAGGCAGTACTGTTCTGTTTCACAGGCTGTACTTTCCCCTTTCACAGGCAGTACTGTCCTATTTCACAGGCAATAGCGTCCTCTTTCACAGGCAATAATGTCCCCTTTCACAGGCAGTACTGTCCTTTTTCACAGGCAATACTGTCCCCTTTCACAGGGAATACTGTCCCCTTTCACAAGCAGTACTGCCCCATTTCACAGGCAATACTGTCCCCTTTCAGAGGCAGTACTGTCCTCTTTCACAGGCAGTACTGTCCCCTTTCAGAGGCAGTACTGTCCCCTTTCACAGTTAATACTGTCATATTTCACAGGCAGTACTGTCCCCTTTCACAGGCCATGCTGTCCCCTTTCACAGGCAATAGTGTCCCTTTTCATGTTCAGTACTGTCCTCTTTCACATGCAGTACTGTCCCCTTTCACAGACAGTACTGTTCCCTTTCACAGGCAATAATGTCCCCTTTCGCCGGCAGTACTGTCCCCTTTCACATGCAGTACTGTCCCCTTTGACATGCAGTACTGTTCCCTTTCACAGGCAGTACTGCCCCCTTCCACAGGCAGTACTGTCCTCTTTCACACGCAGTAATGTCCCCTTTCACAGCCAGTACTGTCCCCTTTCGCAGGCAATACTGTCCCCTTTCACAGGCAATACTGTCCCCTTTCACAGGCAGTACTGTCCCCTTTCACAAGCAGTATTGTCCTCTTTCACAGGCAGTACTGTTCCTTTTCACAGGCAATACTGTCCTCTTTCACACGCAGTACTGTCCCCTTTCACAGGCAGTACTGTCATCTTTCACAGGCAATACTGTCCACTTTCACACGCAGTACTGTCCCCTTTCACAGGCAGTACTGTCCTCTTTCACAAGCAATACTGTCCTCTTTCACAGGCAGTACTGTCCCCTTTCACAGGCAATACTGTCCTCTTTCACAAGCAATACTGTCCTCTTTGACAGGCAGTACTGTCCCCTTTCACAAGGAATACTGTCCCCCTTCACAGGCAATACTGTCCGCTTTCACAGGCAGTACTGTCCTCTTTCACAGGCAGTACTGTCCTCTTTCACAGGCAGTACTGACATCTTTCACAGGCAATACTGTCCTCTTTCACACGCAGTACTGTCCTCTTTCACAGGCAGTACTGTCCCTTTCACAGGCAATGCTGTCCTCTTTCACAGGCAGCACTGTCCTCTTTCACAGGCAATACTGTTCCCTTTCACAGGCGATACTGTGCCCTTTCACATGCAGTACTGTCCCTTTTCACAGGCAGTACTGTCCCCTTTCACAGGCAGTACTGTCCTCCTTCACAGGCAGTACTGTCATCTTTCACAGGCAATACTGTCCTCTTTCACACGCAGTACTGTCCCCTTTCACAGGCAGTACTGTCCCTTTCACAGGCAGTACTGTCCTCTTTCACAAGCAATACTGTCCTCTTTCACAGGCAGTACTGTCCCCTTTCACAGGCAATACTGTCCTCTTTCACAAGCAATACTCTCCTCTTTGACAGGCAGTACTGCTCCCTTTCACAATGAATACTGTCCCCTTTCACAGGCAATACTGTCCCCTTTCACAGGCAGTACTGTCCTCTTTCACAGGCAGTACTGTCCTCTTTCACAGGCAATACTGACATCTTTCACAGGCAATACTGTCCTCTTTCACACGCAGTACTGTCCCCTTTCACAGGCAGTACTGTCCTCTTTCACAGGCAGTACTGTCCTCTTTCACAGGCAGTACTGTCCCCTTTCACAGGCAATACTGTTCCCTTTCACAGGCGATACTGTGCCCTTTCACATGCAGCACTGTCCCCTTTCACAGGCAGTACTGTCCCCTTTCACAGGCAATACTGTCCCCTTTCACAGGCAATAGTGACCCCTTTCACAGGCAACACTGACCCCTTTCACAGGCAGTACTGTCATATTTCACAGGCAGTACTGTCCTCTTTTACAGGCAATACTGTCCCCTTCCACAGGCAGTACTGTCCTTTTTCACAGGCAGTACTGTCCTTTTTCACAGGCAATACTGTCCCCTTTCAGAGGCAATACTGTCCCCTTTCACACGCAGTAATGTCACCTTTTACAGGCAGTACTGTCCCCTTTCACAGGCAATACTGGCCCCTTATACAGGCAATACTGTCATCGTTCACTTGCAGTACTGTCTCTTTTCACAGGCAGTACTGCCCCCTTTCACAGGCAGTACTGTCCCCTTTCACAGGCAGTACTGTCCCCTTTCACAGCCAATACTGTCCACTTTCACAGGCAAAACTGTCCCCTTTCACGGGCAACACTGCCCCCTTTCACAGGCAGTACTGTACCCTTTCACAGGCAATACTGTCCCCTTTCACAGGCAAATATTTCTTCAGAGGAGCCTTTATTCTTATAGCCTGGTCTAATTGATTTTTTATATGCTAATTGGGAGAGGAAATGGTATATATTTTATCTAATAATTCTAAGGACATGATTTATGATATATATATATATATATATATATATATATATATATATATATATATATATATATATATATATATGTATATCTATATATATATATGAAAGAATATATATATGTAAATGCATACATATAAACATATGTGTGTATGTAGATATTATGTAGTTGACCGTATGCCGTGTGGCATGGTGTGTGTATATGCATGTGTATATATATGGTATGTGTATATACATGTATATATATATATATGTGTATGTGTGTATATATGCGCATGTGTATATATATATGTGTGTGTATGTGTATATACATGTGTATGTGTATGTATATATACATGTGTATGTATATGTGTATATGTGTATGTGTATATACATGTGTATGTATATATGTATATGTGTATGTATATATACAAGTGTATGTATATATACAAGTGTACATGTGTATATACATGTGTATGTATGTGTATATACATGTGTATGTATGTATGTGTATATATACATGTGTATGTATGTGTATATACATGTGTATGTATGTATGTGTATATATACATGTGTATGTATGTATGTGTATATATACATGCGTATGTATGTATGTGTATATATACATGTGTATGTATGTATGTGTATATATACATGTGTATGTATGTATGTGTATATACATGTGTATGTATGTATGTGTATATACATGTGTATGTATGTATGTGTATATATACATGTGTATGTATGTATGTGTATATATACATGTGTATGTATGTATGTATGTGTATATATACATGTGTATGTATGTATGTGTATATATATGTACATGCGTTTCTTTGTATTTTGCGATATCTTGCAGGAAAAGAAGGAAGTATGAATCATATTTCTTTTACTTTCATCTAATAAAGAATATTGAATTTTTTCGGAGGTAAACATGGCATATTGTCGAGAAAGAGAAAGAAAATAGAGAATTTAGGAAGAAGACAAAAAAAGAAAATCACATAAAAAAAAATCAAAATCAAACAACATAAATGCCCCCCCCCCCCCCCCCCCCACTCCCCTTCCATCACAAAAAAAGAGAAAAAAATAAAAAAGCAAACTATTTTATTAATCGTCAAATACTTTCTTCTGTGTACTCCGAGAATGTCTTTGAAATAAATTGTGTTATAACAATTGTGTAGTAGTAGTACCTGCAATGGTCAGTGGACATAGCTTTAGCTAGAAGTTGCTTAATCAAATCTATTATAAATAAGGCCAATTATGTATATATATATATGTATGTATGTATGTATGTATGTATGTATGTATGTATGTATGTATGTACACATACATACATATAGATACATATAGATACATATATATATATACATTTATATATATATGTTTATGTATTATACATGTATGTATATACATATATATAAACATATACATATATATATATATATGTATATATATATATATATACGTAAATATATATGTATTATGCATGTGTGAATGTATATACTTAGATATAAGTTTGTCTGTGTATGTGTGTGGAAATGTCCCTGTACATGTGAGTGTGTGTGTGTGGATATGTGTGTGTACCTAATCTGTTTGCGTTGATTGAGTTACCAAGGGAAGCGGAAGTGTTGTATGTTTTTGACGATGTCTTAAACAGAATTATGGAGGTAATGCTCTTCGGAGTGAAATATACAAATGACAAGGTCTGTTGTATGTTGTATGTTGTTCTTTGACATTTGAAAAGTTTGAAAAGGTCAAAGCCGCTCCAGGCAGCGAAAAAAACAGGGGAATCAAATTGTGTCACTATAAATATTCTCTTCATCTTATCGATAAACACTGTTAAATGCATACACTCTAACAACTTGGGACACACACGTAAACAGACTGCACACATATACATATATATAGACACGGTGTACATGTAAACAATTCATGTGACTTGAATATATCGCTGTATGTGTACAAAAAGTGTTAGCGAAAATGTAGATATAGCTTTAAATTACCAGTTGCCGTCAAATAGTTTTTCTTATTATATATTGAGAGGTGGCAATTACTGTAGATGTAGCGATAAACTTCATATGAACCAAAGTATTCGACCAGGATTCGTTCTTCATTTGGAACCAATCTATTTGACTTACCAATATTTCTGGCACCATACAATCATATGTTTCCTATCATATATAGATGTGTAACCCAGCCACTGGGAATTCAGCGCCGATGTAGTAAATTACAATGATGCTAGTTTGAAAATGATTTCATCGTAAACCCTAAGATTTCAGAAAACACCCTCAAAACATTTATTTCCTTGACTATGATAATGGTTTCAGACTTACACACAAGGCCAACAATTAAATCCCGTAGGAATGAAAAACAAAGCTAATCTCGGCGAGATTTGAACTCAGAATGTAGAAAATCGTAACGAAATACCCTAAAACATGTTGTCCGACTTGCCACCGATACTGCCAATCCCCACCCTTATATAATAATGATGATGACAATAATTGCATATTGCAGAGACGTCAGATAGAATGCTTTACGGTATTCGTCGCACCTCATTGCCCGCTCTCAGTTCAAAACCCGCCGAGGTCAACTTTGCCTTTCATCCTTTCGAGGTTGATAGAAAAGGTACCAGTGCAGTACTGGGGTCGATTCTTTTTCTATAGAAACATCGGCTGTGTTCAGACCTGGAGAGGGTTGGGCTCCGCCAGGTTTAAAAGTGCCCTAGACATGTTGTATGACGGTACCTCAACGACTCCACAAGGAGTTATGGGATCTTTATCATATATATGTATATAATTGTTTTTAGGCACAAGGCCAGCAATAACCCAGTACATTACTGGTACTTTATTTTATCGACCACGTAAGGATGAAAGGCAATGTTAACCTCGGCGGGATTTGAACTCAAATGATTTCTAATCCAGGCATAAGTCCAGCAATTTATAGAGCGGGAATGGACAATGTTATTGACGCAACATATGACTGGCCCTTTATTTTATCGACCCCAGAAGTATGAGGGGCAAAGTTGATCTCGCTGTGATTAGAACTTAGGATGGTCGATAAGATAAAGTACCAGTAATGCACTGGGGTAATTGCTGGCCTTGTGCCAAAAGTAGAAACAGTTATTTTTTTTAAAGATTGTATTCAAGAGCGAATTCTAATTGACATGAAGAATATTATAAATAAAAGAAATGTCATGGGTTGTCTTGTAATATTTTAAGAAAACTCAGTCTGAGAGATTACTGCTCCAATACTATGGGCATGGGGTTAGAATGTCTCAGGAAAGAATCGTTGGACAGATTTTACGGGCAAACCAACCGACAGGAGACCCAGGGGTAGACCTTGAGAAATACGGTTGACTAACATATATGAGCTTGGCTGGACTCGCTTGGAGATCCAGCCGGATCAATTGGAGACGGTTGCTTCGGACAGGACCTACTAGAAGGAGTGTTTGAGGACTCTGTCCCTACGACACAAAAGAAGAAGAAGAAGAAGAAGAAGAAGAAGAAGAAGAAGAAGAAGAAGAAGAAGAAGAAGAAGAAGAAGAAGAAGAAGAAGAAGAAGAAGAAGAAGAAGAAGAAGAAGAAGTTGTTGTTGTTGTTGTTGTCGAAAACATTCCATAATTTTTTCTTGTCATCTATTTTTCCTATTTCTTTAATCCACGTAAACTCACAACACAGATTTCTTAATATATCGGTCTACACTCTAGTAATTGGCTAGTCTGGCCGATTACATATTTCGCCTAAATTAACTAAAACTCTACTGGTAACATGTATCCCAGTA
>OZ024740.1:439835881-439853381 GCA_964016885.1 Eledone cirrhosa | reverse complement strand
TTAATATATATATATATTAGTGTTAGTACATATATATATATATATATATGTTAGTGTTAGTGTTAATATTATTATTAATATGTTAGTGTTAGTGTTAATATATATATATATATGTTAGTGTTATCTTAATATATATATGTATGTTAGTGTTAGTGTTAATATATATATATATATATGTTAGTGTTAGTGTTAATATATATATATATATGTTAGTGTTACGGTTAATATATATATATATATGTTAGTGTTACTGTTAATATATATATGTGTGTTAGTGTTAATATATATATATATATGTTAATGTTAGTGTTAATATATATATATATGTTAGTGTTAGTGTTAATGTATATATATATATGTTAATGTTACTGTTAATATATATATATATGTTAGTGTTACTATTAATATATATATATGTTAGTGTTTATGTTAATATATATGTTAGTGCTAATGTTAATATATATATGTTAGTGTTTATGTTAATATATATATATATATATATGTTAGTTTTAATATATATATATATATGTTAGTGTTAGTGTTAATATGTATATATATGTTAGTGTTAGTGTTAATATATTTATATATGTTAGTGTTAGTGTTAATATATATATATATATGTTAGTGTTACTGTTAATATATATATATGTTAGTGTTAGTGTTAATATATATATATATATTAGTGTTAGGGTTAATATATATATATATATATATATATATATATATATATATATATATATATATATATATATATATATATATATATATATATATATATGTTAGTGTTAGTGTTAATATATATATATGTTAGTGTTACTGTTAATATATATATATATGTTAGTGTTACTGTTAATATATATATATGTTAGTGTTAGTGTTAATATATATGTTAGTATTACTGTTTATATGTGTATATATGTTAGGGTTAGTGTTAATATATATATATATATATGTTAGTCTTACTATTAATATATATATATATAAGTTAGCGTTACTGTTAATATATATATATATATGTTAGTGTTACTGATAATATATATATATATATATGTTAGGGTTAGTGTTAATATATATATATATGTTAGTGTTACTGTTAATACATATATATATATATATGTTAGTGTTAATGTTAATATATATATATAATAGTGTTAGTGGTACTATATATATATGTTAGTTTTAGTGTTAATATATATATATATATATATATATATATATATATATATATATATATATATAAGTGTTACTGTTAATATATATATATATATATGTTAGTATTAGTGTTAATATATATATATATGTTAGTGTTAAAATATATATATATGTTAGTGTTAGTGTTAATATATTTATATATACGTTAGTGTTAGTGTTGATATATATATATATATATATATATATATATATATATATATATAAATGTTAGTGTTAGTGTTAATATATATATATGTTACTGGTTGTGTTAATATATAAATATATATGTTAATGTTACTGTTAATATATATATATATATATGTTAGTGTTAGTGTTAATATATATATATATATGTTAGTGTTACTGTTAATATATATATATGTTAGTGTTAGTGTTAATATATATATATATATTAGTGTTAGTGTTAATATATCTATATATATTAGTGTTAGTGTTAATATATATATATATATATATGTTAGTGTTACTGTTAATATATATATATATGTTAGTGTTACTGTTAATATATATATATGTTAGTGTTAGTGTTAATATATATATATGTTAGTATTAGTGTTTATATGTGTATATATGTTAGGGTTAGTGTTAATATATATATATATATATATATATATATATATATATATATATATATGTTAGTCTTACTATTAATATATATATATATATATGTTAGTGTTACTGATAATATATATATATATATATATGTTAGGGTTAGTGTTAATATATATATATATGTTAGTGTTACTGTTAATACATATATATATATATGTTAGTGTTAATGTTAATATATATATATATAATAGTGTTACTGTTACTTTATATATATGTTAGTATTAGTGTTAATATATATATATATGTTAGTGTTAAAATATATATATATGTTAGTGTTAGTGTTAATATATTTATATATATGTTAGTGTTAGTGTTGATATATATATATATATATATATATATATATATATATATATATATATATATAAATAAATGTTAGTGTTAGTGTTAATATATATATATATATGTTAGTGTTAGTGTTAATATATATATGTTACTGGTTGTGTTAATACATCTATATATAGATGTTAGTGTCTGTGTTAATATATATATATTTTAGTGTTAGTGTTAATATATATATATATATGTTAGTATTACTGTTAATATATATATATATATATATATATATATATATTAGTGTTAGTGTTAATATATATATATATATGTTAGTATTACTGTTTATATACGTATATATGTTAGGGTTAGTGTTAATATATATATATGTATATGTTAGTGTTACTGTTAATATATATATATATAAGTTAGCGTTACTGTTAATATATATATATATATATATATATATATATATATATATATATATATATATATATATATATATATATATATATATATATATATATATATATATATATATATACATATATGATAGTGTTACTGTTAATATATATATATATGTTAGGGTTAGTTTTAATATATATATATTAGTGTTAGTGTTATTATATATATATATATAAATATCAGAGTTACTGTTAAAATATATATGTTAGTGTTAATATATATATATATGCTAGTGTTAATGTTAATATTTATATATATGTTAGTGTTACTGTTTATTTATATATATGCTAGTATTAGTGTTAATATATATATATATGTTAGTGTTAATATATATATATGTTAGTGTTAGTGTTAATATATATATATGTTAGTGTTAGTGTTAATATATATGTATGTTAGTGTTAGTTATAATATATATATATATGTTAGTGTTACTCTTAATATATATATATATATATGTTAGTCTTAGTGTTAATATATATATATATGTTAGTGTTAATATATATATATATATATATATATGTTAGTGTTAGTGTTAATATATATATATATTAGTGGTAGTGTTAATATATATATGTTAATGTTACTGTTAATATATATATGTTAGTGTAAGTGTTAATATATATAAATGTATGTTAGTGTTAATTTTAATATATATATCTATATATGTTAGTTTTACTGTTAATATATATATATATGCTAGTGTTAGTGTTTATATATATATGTGTTAGTGTTAATATATATATATATATATGTTACTGTTAGTGTTAATATATTTATATATATGTTAGTATTAGTGTTAAGATATATATATATATGTAAGTGTTACTGTTAATATATATATACATGTTAGAGTTAGTGTTTATATATATATATTAGTGATAGTGGTAATATATATGTATGTTAGTTTTAATATATATATATATATATATATATATATATATATATATATATATATATTAGTGTTACAGTTAATATATATATACACGTTTGCGTTACTGTTAATATATATATATATGTTAGTGTTACTGTTAATATATATATATATATATATATGTTAGTGTTACTGTTAATATATATATATATATATATATATATATATATATATATGTTAGTGTTACTGTTAATATATATATATATATATATATATATATATATATATATGTTAGTGTTACTGTTAATATATATATATATGTTATAGTTAGTGTTAATATATATATATATATATATATATTAGTGTTAGTGTTAATATATATATATATGTACTTTAGTGTTAGTGATAATATATATATATGTTAGTGTTAGTGTTAATATATATACATATGTTAGTGTTACTGTTAATATATATATATGTTAGTGTTACTGTTAATATATATATATATATATATATATTAGTGTTAATGTTAACACTAACACTAACATATATATATAAAAACACTAACACTACCATATATATATATATATATATTAACAGTAACACTAACATATATATATGTTAACAGTAACACTAACATATATATATATTAACACTAACACTATCATATATATATATTAATATATATATATATGTTAGTGTTAGTGTTAATATATATATATATATGTTAGTGTTACTGCTCATATATATGTATGTTAGTATTAGTGTTAATATATATATATATATATGCTAGAGTTAGTGTTAATATATATAAATATATATGTTAGTGTTATTGCTAATATATATATATGTTAGTGTTAGTGTTAATATATATATATTTTAGTGTTACTGTTAATATATATATATGTTAGTCTGATGGTTAATATATATATATATGTTAGTGTTTGTGTTAATATATATATGCTAGTGTTACTGTTAATACATATATATATGTAGTTTTATTGTCAATATAAATATATATATGTTAGTTTTACTGTTAATATATATATATATGTTAGTGTTACTGTTAATATATATATATGTTAATGTTAGTGTTAATATATATTTTAGTGTTACTGTTAATATATATATATATATGTTAGTATTAGTGTTACTATATATATATACATGTTAGTGTTACTGTCAACATATATGTTAATATTTATATATATATATGTCAATGTTAGTGTTAATATATATATATATATATATATGTTAGTGTTACTGTTAATATATATATATATGTTAGTGTTAGTGTTATATATATATATATATATATATATATATATATATATATGTTAGTGTTAGTGTTAATATATATATATATGTTAGTGTTACTGTTAATATATATATATGTTAGTGTTAGTGTTAGTGTTAGTATATATATATATATATATATATATATATATATATATATATATATATATATATATACATATATATATGTTAATGTTAGTGTTAATATTTATATATGTTATGTGTTAGTGTTAATATATATATATACGTTAATGTTACTGTTAATATATTTATGTTTTGTTAGTGTTAATATATATATATATATGTTAGTGTTAGTGTTAATATATATATATGTTACTGTTAGTGTTAATATATATATATATGTTAATGTTACTGTTAATATATATATATATATTTGTTAATGTTAGTGTTTATATATACATATATATATGTTAGTGTTACTGTTAATGTATATATATATGTTAGTGTTCGTGTTAATATATATATTTATATATATGTTAGTCTTAGTGTTAATATATATATATTAGTGCTAACTGTTAATATATATATATTTATGTTATAGTTAAAGTTAATATATTTATATATATATGTTAGTGTTACTGTTAATATATATATATATATGTTAGTGTTAGTGTTAATATATATATGTATATATATGTTAGTGTTACTGTTAATATATATATATATATGTTAGTGTTAGTATTAATATATATATATGTTAGTGTTACTGTTAATATATATATATATATGTTAGTGTTACTGCTAATATATATATATATATATATGTTAGTGTTACTGTTAATATATATATATATATGTTAGTGTTAGTGTTAATATATATATATATATATGTTAGGGTTAGTGTTAACATATATATGTTAGTGTTAGTGTTAATATATATGTGTTAGTGTTAGTATTAATATATATATATGTTAGTGTTAGTGTTAATATATATATACATATGTTAGTGTTACTGTTAATATATATATATATGTTAGTGTTACTGTTAATATATAAATATATATATATGTTAGTGTTACTGTTAATATATATATATATATATATATATGTTAGTGTTACTGTTAATATATATGTATATATATATATATATATGTTAGTGTTAGTGTTAATATATATATATAAGTTAGTGTTAGTGTTAATATATATACATATGTTAGTGTTACTGTTAATATATATATATATGTTAAGTGT
Organism: Eledone cirrhosa; assembly: GCA_964016885.1. Lineage (NCBI taxonomy): Eukaryota > Metazoa > Mollusca > Cephalopoda > Octopoda > Eledonidae > Eledone > Eledone cirrhosa. The sequence goes on along the minus strand of OZ024740.1, from coordinate 439,847,437 downwards.
TAGTGGTAATATATATATATGTTAGTGTTAGTGTTAATATAGGTATATACGTCAGTGTTAGTGTTAATATATATATATATGTTAGTGATAGTGTTAATATATATATATATATGTTAGTTTTAATATATGTTAGTGTTAGTGTTAATATATATATATATGTTAGGGTTAGTGTTAATATATATATATATACTAGTGTTAGTGTTAATATATACATATATATGTTAGTGTTACTGTTAATATATATATATATATATATGTTAGTGTTACTGTTAATAAATATATATATTAGTGTTAGTGTTACTATATACATATATATATGTTAGTTTTAGTGTTAATATATATATATATATATATATAAGAGTTACTGTTAAAATATATATGTTAGTGTTAGTGTTAATATATATATATATATTAGTGTTAATATATATGTATGTTAGTTTTAGTTATAATATATATATATATGTTAGTGTTACTCTTAATATATATATATATATGTTAGTCTTAGTGTTAATATATATATATGTTAGTGTTAATATATATATATATATGTTAGTGTTAGTGTTAATATATATATATATTAGTGGTAGTGTTAATGTATATATGTTAATGTTACTGTTAATATATATAAGCTAGTGTTAGTGTTAATATATATATATGTTAGTGTTAATATATATATATATATATGTTACTGTTAGTGTTAATATATTTATATATATGTTAGTATTAGTGTTATGATATATATATATATATGTAAGTGTTACTGTTAATATATATATACATGTTAGAGTTAGTGTTAATATATATATATATATATTAGTGATATTGGTAATATATATATATGTTAGTGTTAATATATATATATATATATATTTTAGTGTTAGTGATAATATATATATATATGTTACTGTTAGTGTTAATATATTTATATATATGTTAGTATTAGTGTTATGATATATATATATATGTAAGTGTTACTGTTAATATATATATACATGTTAGAGTTAGTGTTAATATATATATATATATATTAGTGATAGTGGTAATATATATATATGTTAGTGTTAATATATATATATATATATATTTTAGTGTTAGTGATAATATATATATATATATGTTAGTGTTAATTTTAATATATATATATATGTTAATTTTACTGTTAATATATATATATGTTTGTGTTAGCGTTAATATATATATATGTTAGTGTTAATATATATATATATGTTACTGTTAGTGTTAATATATTTATATATATATTAGTGTTAATGTTAATATATATACATATGTTAGTGTTACTGTTATTATATATATATATATGTTAGTATTAGTGTTAATATATATATATATATATATATATATATATTAGTGTTACAGTTAATATATATATATACGTTTGCGTTACTGTTAATATATATATATATATATATGTTAGTGTTACTGTTAATATATATATCTATATGTTAGTGTTACTGTTAATATATATATATATATATGTTAGTGTTACTGTTAATATATATATATATATATATATATGTTAGTGTTAGTGTTAATATATATATATATATATGTTAGGGTTAGTGTTAACATATATATGTTAGTGGTAGTGTTAATATATATGTTTTATTGTTAGTACTAATATATATAAATATGTTAGTGTTAGTGTTAATATATATATACATATGTTAGTGTTACTGTTAATATATATATGTATGTTAGGGTTAGTGTTAATATATATATATGTGAGTGGTAGTGTTAGTATATATATATGTTAGTGTTAGTGTTAATATATATATATATGTTAGTGTTAGTGTTAATATATATACATATGTTAGTGTTACTGTTAATATATATATATATATGTTAGTGTTACTGTTAATATATATATATATATGTTAGTGTTAGTGGTAATATATATATATGTTAGTGTTAGTGTTAATATAGCTATATACGTCAGTGTTAGTGTTAATATATATATATATGTTAGTGTTAGTGTTAATATATATATATATATATGGTAGTTTTAATATATGTTAGTGTTAGTGTTAATATATATATATATATGTTAGTGTTAGTGTTAATATATATATATATATATGTTAGTGTTACTGTTAATATATATATATATATATATATGTTAGGGTTGGTGTTAATTTATATATATATATTAGTGTTAGTGTTAATATATATATATATGTTACTGTTAATATATATATATGTTAGTGTTACTGTTAATAAATATATATATTAGTGTTAGTGTTACTATATATATATATGTATGTTAGTTTTAGTGTTAATATATATATATATATATAAATATATAAGAGTTACTGTTAAAATATATATGTTAGTGTTAGTGTTAATATATATATATATGTTAGTGTTAATGTTAATATTTATATATATGTTAGTGTTACTGTTTATATATATATATGCTAGTATTAGTGTTAATATATATATATATATTAGTGTTAATATATATATATGTTAGTGTTAGTGTTAATATATATATATGTTAGTGTTAGTGTTAATATATATGTATGTTAGTGTTAGTTATAATATATATATATATGTTAGTGTTACTCTTAATATATATATATATATGTTAGTCTTAGTGTTAATATATATATATATGTTAGTGTTAATATATATATATATATGTTAGTGTTAGTGTTAACATATATATATATATTAGTGGTAGTGTTAATATATATATGTTAATGTTACTGTTAATATATATATGTTAGTGTAAGTGTTAATATATATATATGTATGTTAGTGTTAATTTTAATATATATATCAATATATGTTAGATTTACTGTTAATATATATATATATGCTAGTGTTAGTGTTAATATATATATATGTTAGTGTTAATATATATACATATATATGTTACTGTTAGTGTTAATATATTTATATATATGTTAGTATTAGTGTTAAGATATATATATATATGTAAGTGTTACTGTTAATATATATATACATGTTAGAGTTAGTGTTAATATATATATATATATATTAGTGATAGTGGTAATATATATATATATGTTAGTGTTAATATATATATATATATATATTTTAGTGTTAGTGATAATATATATATATATATGTTAGTGTTAATTTTAATATATATATATATATGTTAATTTTACTGTTAATATATATATATGTTAGAGTTAGTGTTAATATATTATATATATATATATATATATATTAGTGTTAGTGTTAATATATATACATATGTTAGTGTTACTGTTAATATATATATATGTTAGTGTTACTGTTAATATATATATATATATATGTTAGTGTTAATTTTAACACTAACACTATCATATATATATATATAATAACACTAACACTAACATATATATATATATTAACAGTAACACTAACATATATATATGTTAACAGTAACACTAACATATATATATATTAACACTAACACTATCATATTTATATATTAATATATATATATATGTTAGTGTTAGTGTTAATATATATATATATATGTTAGTGTTACTGCTCATATATATGTATGTTAGTATTAGTGTTAATATATATATATATATATATATATACATATGCTAGTGTTAGTGTTAATATATATAAATATATATGTTAGGGTTATTGCTAATATATATATGTTAGTGTTAGTGTTAATATATATATATATGTTAGTCTGACTGTTAATATATATATATATGTTAGTGTTTGTGTAAATATATATATGCTAGTGTTACTGTTAATACATATATATATGTAGTTCTATTGTCAATATAAATATATATATGTTAGTTTTACTGTTAATATATATATATATATGTTAGTGTTACTGTTAATATATATATATGTTAATGTTAGTGTTAATATATATTTTAGTGTTACTGTTAATATATATATATATATGTTAGTATTAGTGTTACTATATATATATATATATATATATGTTAGTGTTAATGTCAATATATATGTATGTTACTCTTAGTGTTAATATATATATATGTTAGTTTTAGTGTTAACATTTATATATATATATGTCAATGTTAGTGTTAATATATATATATATATGTTAGTGTTACTGTTAATATATATATATGTTAGTGTTAGTGTTATATATATATATATATATATGTTAGTGTTAGTGTTAATATATATATATATATATGTTAGTGTTACTGTTAATATATATATATGTTTGTGTTAGTGTTAATATATATATATATATATATATTTATATATATATATATATATATATACATATATATATGTTAATGTTAGTGTTAATATATTTATTTATTTTGTTAGTGTTAATATATATATATATATGTTAGTGTTAATATATATATATGTTACTATTAGTGTTAATATATATACATATGTTAATGTTACTGTTAATATATATATATATTTGTTAATGTTAGTGTTTATATATACATATATATATGTTAGTGTTACTGTTAATGTATATATATATGTTAGTGTTCGTGTTAATATATATATATATATATATGTTAGTCTTAGTGTTAATATATATATATATATTAGTGCTAACTGTTAATACATATATATTTATGTTATAGTTAAAGTTAATATATATATATATATATGTTAGTGTTACTGTTAAAATATATATATATGTTAGTGTTAGTGTTAATATATATATATATATATATGTTAGTGTTAGTATTAATATATATATATATGTTAGTGTTACTGTTAATATATATATATATATGTTAGTGTTACTGTTAATATATATATATATATATGTTAGTGTTACTGTTAATATATATATATATATGTTAGTGTTAGTGTTAATATATATATATATATATGTTAGGGTTAGTGTTAACATATATATGTTAGTGGTAGTGTTAATATATATGTGTTAGTGTTAGTATTAATATATATATATATGTTAGAGTTAGTGTCAATATATATATACATACGTTAGTGTTACTGTTAATATATATATATATATATATATATATATATATATATATATATATATGTGTGTGTTAGAGTTACTGTTAATATATATATGTATGTTAGGGTTAGTGTTAATATATATATATGTGAGTGGTAGTGTTAGTATAGATATATGTTAGTGTTAGTGTTAATATATATATATATGTTAGTGTTAGTGTTAATATATATATATATGTTAGTGTTAGTGTTAATATATATACATATGTTAGTGTTACTGTTAATATATATATATATGTTAGTGTTACTGTTAATATATATATATATATATATGTTAGTGTTAGTGTTAATATAGGTATATACGTTAGTGTTAGTGTTAATATATATATATATGTTAGTGTTAGTGTTAATATATATATATATGTTAGTGTTAGTGTTAATATATATATATATATATATGTTAGTCTTACGGTTAATATATATGTATGATAGTGTTAGTGTTAATATATATATGTTAGTGTTAGTGTTAATATATATGTATATGTTAGTGTTACTGTTAATATATATATATTTTAGTGTTACTGTTAATATATTTATATATATATGTTAGTGTTACTGTTAATATATATGTATGTTAGTGTTAGTGTTAATATATATATATCTATGTTTGTGTTAGTGTTAATATATATATATATATATGTTAGAGTTAGTGTTCAATATATATATATATATGTTACTGTTACTGTTAATATATATGTTAATTTTACTGTTTATATATATATGTTAGTGTTACTGTTAATATATATATATATTTAAGTGTTAGTATTAATATATATATATATGTTAATGTTAATGTTAATATATATTTGTTAATGTTAGTGTTACTGTTAATATATATATATATATGTTAGTGTTAGTATTAATATATATATATGTGTTAGTGTTAATATATATATATGTATGTTCAGACTCAGTGTTAATATATATATATATGTTAGTGTTAGTGTTATATATATATATATATGTTAGTGTTACTCTTAATATATATATATGTTAGTGTTACTGTTAATATATATATATGTTAGTGTTAATATATATATATATATATATATATATATATATATATATATATATATATATTAGTTTTAGTGATAGTATATATATATATGTTAGTGTTAGTGTTAATACATATACATATGTTAGTGTTACTGTTAATATATATATATATGTTAGTGTTAGTGTTAACACTAACACTAAAATATATATATATATATATTAACACTAACACCAACATATAAATATATATATTAACAGCAACACTAACATATATATATATATATTAACAGTAACACTAACACATGTATATATATTAACACTAACACTAACATATATATATATTAATATATATATATATGTTAGTGTTAGTGTTAATATATATATATATATATATATGTATATATATATATATATATATATATATATATATATATATATATATATGTGTGTGTGTGTGTGTTAGTGTTATTGCTAATATATAGTGTTAGTGTTTATATATATATATATATTAGTGTTACGGTTAATATATATGTACGTTAGTGTTAGTGTTAATATATATATGTTAGCGTTAGTGTTAATATATATATATGTTAGTGTTACTGTTAATATATATATATATATGTTAGTGTTACTGTTAATATATATGTATGTTAGTGTTAGTGTTAATATATATATATATATATATATGTTAGTGTTAGTGTTAATATATATATATGTTACTGTTAGTGTTAATATATATATATATGTTAATGTTACTGTTAATATATATGTTAATGTTACTGTTTATATATATGTTAGTGTTACTGTTAATATGTATATATATTTAAGTGTTAGTATTAATATATATATATATGTTAGTGTTAGTGTTAATATATATATATTAGTGTTAGTGTTACTGTTTATATATATATATATGTTAGTGTTAGTATTAATATATATATATGTGTTAGTGTTAATATATATATATATATATATGTTAGTGTTACTGTTAATATATATATATACGTTAGTGTTAGTGTTAATATATATATAAATATGCTAGTGTTAGTGTTAATATATATATAAATATGCTAGTGTTAGTGTTAATATATATATATATGTTAGTGTTAGTGTTAATATATATATATGTTAGTGTTAGTGTTAATATATATATATATATGTTAGTGTTACTGTTAATATATATATATATATATGTTAGTATTAGTGTTAATATATATATATATATATATATATATATATATATATTAGTGTTACTGTTAATATATATATATATGTTAGTGTTACTGTTAATATATATATATATATATATATATATATATATGTTAGTGTTACTGTTAATATATATATATGTTAGTGTTACTGTTAATATATATATATATGTTACTGTTACTGTTAATATATATATATATATATGTTAGTGTTAGTGTTAATATATATATATATATGTTAGTGTTACTGTTAATATATATATATATATATATATATATATATGTTAGTGTTAGTGTTAATATATATATATATATATATATATTAGTGTTACTGTTAATATATATATATATGTTAGTGTTACTGTTAATATATATATATATATATATATATGTTAGTGTTACTGTTAATATATATATATGTTAGTGTTACTGTTAATATATATATATATGTTACTGTTACTGTTAATATATATATATATATATGTTAGTGTTAGTGTTAATATATATATATACATATGTTAGTGTTACTCTTAATATATATATATATGTTAGTGTTAGTGTTAATATATATATATATATATGTTAGTGTTACTGTTAATATATATATATATGTTAGTGTTACTGTTAATATATATATATATATATGTTAGTGTTAATATATATATATATATGTTAGTGTTAGTGTTAATATATATATATGTTAGTGTTAGTGTTAATTTATATATATATATGTTAGTGTTACTGTTAATATATATATATATATATATTAGTGTTACTGTTAATATATATATATATATGTTAGTGTTACTGTTAATATATATATATATATATATGTTAGTTTTACTGTTAATATATATATGTATGTTAGGGTTAGTGTTAATATATATATATATGTGAGTGGTAGTGTTAATATATATATATGTTAGTGTTAGTGTTAATATATATATACATATGTTAGTGTTACTCTTAATACATATATATATATGTTAGTGTTAGTGTTAATATATATATACATATGTGTTAGTGTTACTGTTAATATATATATATGTTAGTGTTACTGATAATATATATATATATATGTTAGTGTTACTGTTAATATATATATATATATATGTATATATATATGGGATAACAAATTATCGTTATAGTTAATCCAGTTAGAGGTTTTGAGTACTCCGTATTGTGGATAGTTCAACGTACTGCGTTGTTTGACTCAACAAGAGGTTTCCATCATTAGGTAGCGAGTTGGCGAGTGTTCCTATGCAGGTTATTCTTGGAGTAATAATAGTGAAAATTGAAGAATATCATGGGCGGTTATACAAAAATGGTTTATTTCTAGTATTAACACATGTTTCATTGATCAGGTGTGTCTAAAGACCGCTAATCAGTCGAACTTGCATCACTCGACCTTAAATACAGTGTTTACCTCTGACCAAATTATTGGACTGCTGGAGGTTTTACATATGGCATTGATATTTATAGATATAACGAAAAATCAAAACAACATCAATAATAAAAGATAATAATAAAGAAATAAAGAAGTTAGAATGAAGATGATAAAGATATAAAAAATAAGTTAAACACATAATAAGTAGAGAATACGATTGCTGATAATAGTGGTGGTGGTGGTGGTGGTGAGTAAGTGTATGTGTAAAAACGTGGTGAGGGTAGAGATAATACTAACATGAAACGAAACATTAGATACATACATACCTAGTGGTCAAATCTCAGAGTTAGAGTAGAAAATAAAAAAGTAACTAATGACAGATAAAAGATAAATTAAAAATTAAATGAGAGGGGAAGAGATACTGGACAGGAGAGAGAGAGAGAGAGAGGGTGGCGTACGATGATACATGTGGTAAATGTCTAGCAGTCTGATTGTCTTATCTTAATGAGGGTGATGTGGCTTTAGGGAGAGAGAGTGAAAGAAAGGTTAGTAGATTTTATGATGTTGATTTAGTGACCAGTTGGTCAGTTGACAGTTAATAACAGTGGGGTGGTATGTAGTCAGTACATTCAAATCCGGGTGGTCCTGCTTGAATTCTGAGAGTGCTGGATCGAATCATACTGCTTTGAAATTTGCCAACTTGGTAGCTGGTTTGTGCCTACAGAAAATTGATCGAGTGATGCAACTTCGACTGATCAGCGGCCTTTAGACTCACCTGATCTATGAAACAATTGTTAATACTAAAAATAAAACCTTCTTGTACAGCCGACCATGTTATTCTTCAATCTTTCACTCTCTCTCTCTCTATATATATATATATATGTGTGTGTGTGTGTGTGTGTGTATGTGTGCGCGCGCGCGATTGTGTGTCTGTGTATGTATTGTTGACGGCTGAGAGAAATGAGTACTCAATAGCGAAATAAAGCTTTAATCTTATTCATATGTTAATATTAAGGTTAAAAAGTGAGTTTTGATACTCTGGAATTTCGTCTGTTTATCATAGGGTCATCTGACAAGAGCATATCACACATATATATCTATATATATATATATAAAAATGAAAATATATATATATATATATATATATATATATATATATATATATATATATATATATATATATATATATATATATATTAGAAAGTGAGGTTTTTTACAAAATGAAAAATAACCGAGGTGTCCTACACGAGTGAAAGTATAAAGAAAAAAAGATGAAATCGAAAATGCAACTGGAGTCTTATTTTTAAAAAAATATAAATATTTATTTGGTTCCTTTACCGGTTTCGCAGACTTCTGCTTTTAAAAAGTAGAGTTGAGATGGAGGGTCTGTGGTTTTTCTCACATCTGGTTGGTCTCTGAATGTTACTTGTTTTATATGGAAAAAAGTGGCTCGAAATGCCAGGTTTTTAGAGAAGTAATTTGATTGGTTGGTCAATAATCATAATAAATTTCGCGCCAGTTAGCGTTACAAAGTTCTTCAAACAAGGGGGGTGGGGGCAGGTTGATTTTTCATATATGAGTGTTTGAATTTCTTTTTACTTAAAAAAAAGGGTCTCACGAAGGCTTTTTTTAAATAAACGTAATTTGATTGGTTATAAATGAAATTATGGCTGTCACGTAAACAAGTTTTCATTAAATTTTCGCGCTCTTATTTGGAAATCTATTCTGTAGCCTTTTTAGAGAATTTTATGACAAGCAAAAAATAATGGTCAAGAGAAATTGGATGGGAGAATTGTTATGGTTCAGTGAATATGGGAGAACTTTGTAACGCGAACTGGCGCGAAATTTATTATAATTGTTGACCAACCAATCAAATTACTTCTCTAAAAACCTGGCATTCGAGCCACTTTTTTCCATATAAAACAAGTAACATTCAGAGACCAACCAGATGTGAGAAAAACCACAGACCCTCCATCTCAACTCTACTTTTTAAAAGCAGAAGTCTGCGAAACCGGTAAAGGAACCAAATAAATATATATATATTTTTTTAAATAAGACTCCAGTTGCATTTTCGATTTCATCTTTATATATATATATATATATATATATAACAATTAAGTTAAAGTGTACATCTACATATGTATACGGAAGTATTAGTATGCATATACATACACACATGTATACATATGTACATGTACTCAGCTTTTCACTAGACACTTTACAGTGAGTGTCAGCTAGTCTGTATGTAACCACACAGACGGACCGTGTTTTAGAGTCATACGAGTTTTCAAGGAAACACATTTCCTCTATTCTCCAGAGGGCCAGACAGGAATATTGGACTAGTTTCGATGTTATTACATCTCATCAGCAATATTTACCCATCTTTCGGCTTCTCTGGAGAATTGTAAAAGCACATATCGTTATATGCTTTTTCTATGAAAATTAGTAGTGGGTAGACTAATTTGCATAGAACGTGAGTCATTGTACGCACCGGTTCAGCGGAAACGATAAAAACAAATAACGAAACGAAATTAAATTTCGTTTCGCTTCTAACTCACTTTTGTATGACTGACGCTAAAACAATTAAGTTTAAGTGTACATCTACATATGTATACGGAAGTATTAGTATGCATATAAATACACACATGTATACATATGTACATGTACTCAGCTTTTCACTAGACACTTTACAGTGAGTGTCAGCTAGTCTGTATGTAACCACACAGGCGGACCGGGTTTTAGAGTCATACGAGTTTTCAAGGAAACACATTTCCTCTATTCTCCAGAGGGCCAGACAGGAATATTGGACTAGTTTCGATGTTATTACATCTCATCAGCAATATTTACCCATCTTCCGGCTTCTCTGGAGAATTGTAATATGCATACTAATACTTCCGTATACATATGTAGATGTACACTTTAACTTAATTGTTTAAGCGTCAGTCATACAAAAGTGAGTTAGAAGCGAAACGA
>OZ024740.1:439688381-439830881 GCA_964016885.1 Eledone cirrhosa | reverse complement strand
CCGTAACCTACTTAACAAAAAATCTGAGGTGTTTGCAACTTGCCAGCACCGCCTCAGACATTCCTTCCAAAACTTTAAGCCCTATATATAGCAATGTCGGACTGGAACCTAACACCACATCTAGCATCAAACACCAGAGACACACCCTATACTACATACCCAACACTAGCTGATCCATTATAACACAAACAACGACATCCCTCTGGAACCCTTCGCAGGGAAAATACCCATTTATACCTCTACGGCAGGTGTGACAACATCCACCCACTTGGACGGCACTACACCGCTCTAAGGGTAATTTGAGCATGAATTGATCGGTTGGATGGTGTTGGGCAGAGGAAACACCTTCCTTAGACAGATGTAAAATGATTTAATCGAGTAGCGCTGTTGACCAGTAGGACCGGGCTGCTGAGCGCAGTGAGTGAATGCAATGCAACTGCCGTGCGGGTTGTACGTATATGGATGATCTGACGGTCAGAGAGGGGTCGCGAGGACTGCGGATTGACCTTTGGCCTGCCTGGGGACGATTATCTTTCGACATCCAATGTAGCAAGCGATGACCCAGATCTTACCAGAGATCATTGGGTCCTGAAGCAATCCTGCAATCACCGCGCCTGGTCATATGAGCAGACTACAACCACAGAGATCATTAATTTAGAATCCTCGCTCATCATCTATAATTTCCATTTGTAGCACCTTAAGATGGGTTAATCCACCTTAATAATAATATGATCACCTTCAGCATAATTTAGTTAAACTACTCTATAGTTAGTACACTTTATGCTTTAAAAGTCTCTCTTGGAAGGTGCACCTCACCATAGAATTTAGGGTCTATATTGGGACACATTTTAATGGCTAGATATAGAAACCCCAGAGTTACCTCCCCGCATGCATTAACTCCCCTTAGCCACACACACACTTCCGGTATTCAATGGCGTTTCTCGAAACGTAACAACCTCCTGTATCGAACTAAAGAACACCAGACTACGATCTCTAACTGGATTGTCGTGGATTATGTGAAAGGCATATAATCGAAATATACACTCCCTTGACCATGAAAATGCCGAAGTACATGAATTACTTGACATCCCTGCGCTGTGCATCTCCAATACTTATAACACTTTTAATGCTTGCACTATCTTTAATGCTTATAATATTTCTCCACACACAGACTATATCAATCATATAAAGACTTTGCCACCAGATCTACCAACCTAACACTCTTATTTACCTACCTAAGTGCCTCTACCACACATATCTCTCTGCCACACTATATAAACAAGACGCACATGCGTGCCACACATATAACATTTGCACTATATAACCACTTATCTTCATGTTGTACTTTAACCTATATCTTTGATTTTTGATTGTACCTATTAATATAATTGTAATCTCGAAGTGTGTACTGCCACTCTAAATTCTGTAATGAATGTTGACCCACAATGTTTGAATATGTATCAATGTTTGAATATGTATTGGTATGTCTCTCGGCTGAAAAGGAGGTCATATAACTGTCCATGCATTAATAAATTGCTCCGAAGAATCCAAACCTCGGTTTGGAGGAAACAGCTGTAAGCACAATAATGTTTTGAACAGTTCTTTGATTCTTATATTTCATATAACTGCTCTGTAAATCATCTGATGTTTTTACATTGAGCTACTTAACTTACTGGTAATAAGGTAGTAATACATTACTGCCTACCACTATTTAGGGTGTGTGTAAAATACTTACAACTGCTTAAGGTTTTGTGTTTACATAACCATAAATAGTATAACTAATACTATATATATATATATATATATATATATGCAACTTAAACATTGGGAAAATTCAACATTTCAAATGTGGTCATCCCAAAGTAAATGAGTATAAATGATTCTTATATATTGAGTAAAATACCTCTGTAAACGGACAACTGCTGTCGCAGAGGCCTGTGAGAAATTGAACCCCTCATCTCTCGGATGTCTGGCGAGTGAGTTAACTATTAAAATTAGGGATCTCTAGCCGTCTGTTACCGTTAATTACAAGATTTTAAACTTCTAGTTAGGCGGCGAATTGGCAGTGTCGTTAAGACGTCAGATAGAATGCTTTACGGTATTCGTCCCACCTCATTGCCCGCTCTCAGTTCAAATCCCGCCGAGGTCAACTTTGCCTTTCATCCTTTCGAGGTTGATAGAAAAGGTACCAGTGCAGTAGTGGGGTCGATTCTTTTTCTATAGAAACATCGGCTGTGTTCAGACCTGGAGAGGGTTGGGCTCCGCCAGGTTTAAAAGTGCCCTAGACACTCTGTATGACGGTACCTCTACGACTCCATAAGGACTTATGGGATTTAAGTAAAAACAAACCTCTAGTTGGTTTATGATTTAGACACAAGGCCAACAATTTTTTTGTTGGGTGGGAGTAAAACCGATTAAATGACCCCAGTACGTTACTGGTAGTCTATTTTATCGATCCCGTAAGGATGAAGGGCAAAGTTAACCTCGACGGGATCTGAACTCAGAATGTAAAGGGACGTAACTATACATACTAATATATAATTGGATGGTTTCTCTCGCAAGACACCATTGGTATATACAGCTATATTAAAATAGACTGTGATGAAGAGTTATATTGATGTATATTGTTGTGTTGATTGTGAAAATATAATAAAGATAACTGCCATTGTATTAACAAGTAAATAGTTATGTCGTTGGATGTTTGTATAGCTTTTCTATGAAGAAGTAATATTTGTTTCTACTTTTGGCACAAGGCCAGCAATTACCCAGTACATTACTGGTACTTTATTTTATCGACCCCATAATGATGAAAAGCAAAGTTAACCTCGACGGGATTTGAACTCAGACCGTAAAGGGACGTAACTATGCTAGAAAGCATGGCTTCCAACCCTCTACCGATACTGCCAATTCACCGCCCTATGAAGAGGTAATAATGGTTTCTTATATAGGCACAAAGCCAGTAATATGGGGGAGGGGAAAGTCTATTAAATCGACCCCAGTGCGTGACTGGTACTTTATTTTATCGACCCCATAAAGATGAAAGGCAAAGTTAACCTCGGCGGGATTTGAACACAGATCATAAAGGGCCGTAACTCTTTGCTGCAAAGCATGGCGTCCGACTCTCTAGCGATACTGCCAATCCACCACTTATGAAGAGGTAATGATAAAGTCAAGAATGGCTGAGTGTAACATTGTTGTCAATAGAAATATTTGTTCTCATTTTGAACAAACATAGGATAACTTTTCTACAATATTGATTTCTAACCTAAGTACAAGGCCAGCAAATTTTGGTGGACGGTCAAAGTTGATGAAATCAACCCTAGTACATGACTGGTACTTTATTATATTGACCGCAGAAAACTGAAAGTCATAGTTGACCTTGGCACGATTTGAACTCAGAATGTAAAGAATCAGAACACATACCGTAATAATATTGTATCCGGTGCTCCACCAATTCTGCCAATCCACTTCTCTCTGAGATGATATCAGTGTCAATTTTCCTTCACATCTCACGGATACGTCTGTGTATAGATGCATTCACGTAGGCTGTACTTATTTATCTACCTACATAGACTCATGTGTGCATACATTCCTAGGTTTCCTGCATATAGTGGAGTCGACACGTCCAGATGTGCCGAAATTTGTTTGTCTAGATGTACCGGCGTTTGTTTGGCCAGATGTACCGGCGTTTGTTTGGCCAGATGTACCAGCGTTTGTTTTTCCAGATTTACCGGCGTTTGTTTGTCCAGATGTGCCGCCATTTGTTTGTCCAGATGTCTTGGTGATCTTCACAAAGCAATGCCACGAAGCGAGTGGAGTAAAAGCTTAAAAGGGAATTGATCATATTAAAAACAAAAGAACCGAAAAACAGTAAATAAGGACATGTGGCTCGCAGGATGTGGGTAGTAAATAAAAAACAGGTGATTTAAAGCTTGAATACCTTTGAACATAAACCTACATGTTCAGGGCCGTCTTAAGATCGGCTTCGGGCTTACAACAACAACTGGTGTAGAGGAACATATTGGACAGTTGGCAATAAACAGCATGGGATCATCTATATTTACTCATATAAGATAAAGCCATACAAATTGATGTATACAGTGTATGATCAAACTACAATATACTCACTGACCTTATATAACAACAATAACTCATACAACTGTAAATTGTTTTATCACATCAAGAAGGTCTCTACGCCGAGTTTCTCCCCCTAATTTGAAGAATACCCAAATTATCCAATATTTCTGGAGCCATATTATCCTCTTTAAAATGGAGGAGGATATTGTAGTTCAGGATATATTTAATGAAAATAAGATGAGATTGTCACGGCTGGAACTGTTTGATAATAGGTTTACTTGATCAGAACTGATCTAAGTTTCATCGAACAGACCTAGTGATCGGGAAGACCTGTGATGGGACAGACCTAGTGATCAGGCAGGCCTGCGATCGGAAAGACCTGTGATAGAGTAGGCCTGTGATCGGAAAGAGCTATGATCGAACAGACCTATTGATCAGGCAGACCTGTGATCGGGAAGACCTGTAATCGGACAGACCTATTGATCGGGCGGACCTGTGATCGGGTAGATCTGTAATCGGAAAGACCTGTAATCGAACAGATATTTTGATTGGGCAGACCTGTGATCGGAAAGATCTGTGATCGGGTAGATTTGTGATCGGGTAGATCTCTAATCGAACAGTCATTTTGATCAGGCAAACCTGTGAACGGGAAGATCTGTGATCGGAAATACCTGTAATCGAACAGACATTTTGATTGGGCAGACATGTGTTCGGGAAGATCTGTGATCGGAAAGACCTGTAATCGAACAGACATTTTGATCAGGCAGACTTGTGATTACCAGCTCTAATACGAATCTAAGCAACAACAAATCAATATTGGTTGAATTTAAACAAACTGGATATCGTGAGTCTCACGTGACTTGTTTGTTACTTGGAAGTTCGCGGAGCCTTCTATACACCGTGAGACTTTTGAATACATTCCTTACAATATCAAGTGAGCTACAGTTGTGTCTCTGGAGACGATAAAATAAGCAGCGGCTTATTGTTGTTAATATTGTTGTTACTTAGTGTCATATTAATTCTGAACGGACAGAACTATTAGCTTCTCGTCTTTTCCACAGAACTACATTATCCAAAGACTCTCCTTCGAAGGAGGTTAGCAGTGATTTAAAGAAAGTTTGGCTGATATTTCTAGCAGATTGTCTGTAGATTTTCACGTTGAATCATGTCAAATTCAATCAACAATATCATATCCCTGTCTGTTCCAATCACAAATATGACTCTTTTGCGAAAATTGGCCTTACGCTTTATTAAAAGAAATCAATATACACATTATTAAAAGAAATCAATATACACATTATTAAAAGAAATCAATATACACATTATTTAATATCAGATGAATTTGGTGTATTATTTGATAATAATTTATTACATAGAATATACGTTCATCAAGGGCAATGCTTAATAAATATTTCATTAATATCACTGCTAGAATAATCTCAATTACTATGAACTCGTATCATTGATAAGAGAGGTTGTTGAGTAGAGAGAACGTAAAGTGATAATATATGTCATTCTCTACTGTCTTTATGTTTGGTGGACAGTGAGAATAAGAGACGGGGAGTTGGCAATTGAGAGGTGCAGCTCTTATAGGAGATGGAAACAGTTGATGTGTTTTGTTTTTATATTCTGGGAGCAGGGTTTGTAAACGGAAGAAGGGTCTCACCATAAGGATAGTTTGTCTTCCTACACAGAAGATATTGATGAAGTTTCCTCACTTGACAATGTTGTTCAGGGGTTAATATGGCCGCTAGAGGGATAAGATCTATGTATAGGATTATGTGAGAGTGCATGTGTACATAAAGAATGGTTAGTATTTTATGCCTTTATTTTTTTATTGGTTTCAGTCATTAGGCTACGGCCATACTGGGATTCTTCCTTGATTAAGTTGACTATATCTAGCACATTTCGTATTTGTTTAAGTCTGGTACTTATTTTACTGATCTTTTTGTTGTTGAACCGTTACGGTAGGGGATATAAACATCGACATACACACACACACACACACGGCTCCCACACACAAATACACAGAAACACACCTCCCACACACACATAAACACAGACGCACACCTCCCACACACACAAACACACAGAAACACACCTCCCACACACACATACACACAGAAACACACCTCCCATACACACATACACACAAACACACAGAAACACACCTCCCACACACACATACACACATACACACAGACGCACACCTCCCACACACACATATACACAAACACACAGAACCACACCTCCCATACACACATATACACATACATACAGACGCACACCTCCCACACACACATATACACAAAAACACAGCAGCACGGCTCCCACACACACATACACACATACACACAGAAGTACACCTCCCACACACAGACACACACACAAGCACGGCTCCCACACAAACACACAGACACACAGACACACATATACACACATACACACATATACACACAGACACACACATACACAGACATGCACGCCCCCACACATATAGACACGAATACACAGATACCAAAGCTCATATTCCCTTGTCTGAAAGTTCCATCACTTTCTCCTGCAGTTGTTGGATGTGATGTAATGAGAACGTCAGTTGCGTTCTTCCCAACAAACCCCGGCCTCGTAGTCTCCGTTCCAGCTCTTCATTTCACATCTTATTGCTTTGAAAGTGTACAAACAACATGGAGCAGTTGTGGTGATTAAAATATTAGACTCTATCAAATTTATCCCGAACACCTCTGCGGTTTCGGTCAACCAAATTCCTCTCACAGGGCATTGGTCAGGTTATAGTAGAAGGAATTTACACAAGTTCTCACTCTGCGGAGCTGAACCAGCACTACACGGTTTCGAACCAAACTGTTTAACAATACAGACATACAATTGCGATCAAGCCTGTATGCTGTGTGATCACTTTAGGTTTAAAAGAGGATTTAAAAGGAATATGCCATTTGGTAGATAACCCCTTATCAAATTACCAAAAAAGCGTAGTTGTAATTTCCTACGAGAGATACCTTGCAAACGGGGCATCGTATAAAAGCATTGCTCACTCTCTTGGTATTTGGTTTGCAGAATTACGATAATGAATAAACGTCTCCCAGGTGATGGTTTCTTCAAGACATGTTAGTGTGTTGTACGATTCCAAAGACATGCGAGTGTGTTGTACGGTTCCATAGTTATATAGTATGTACCACTTAGTGTAAGATGTGTAGAGGGACATACAGAGTAAGAGAACTGTCACAAACGAAAGGGAGTATTTTCTGAAAGGATTAGCTAGTGTAGCCTTTAGCGGAGTTTATTCTGTTCCAAGCATGTGGGTTAATTCTCCAGTCTAAGGACAATGTCCTTCTTTCAGCGCCTGAAAAGATATTAAGGGTTTTCTCTTCCTTCTCTGACTAAGCTATTACAAAAGAAAAGGAACAAATTTGAAAAAGAAAACGATGGTCATGAGTGGAACGCCTTTTATTAATGTTATTTTTATGGCGGGTTGTTATAGCACTAAACATCAACATATATTTTATAGGGCTAACATCAGCTTATATTTTATAGGGCTAAACATCAACGTATATTTTATAGGGCTAACATCAGCTTATATTTTATAGAGCTAAACATAAACATATATTTAAACATAAATCGATTTAGACACAGGGCCAACAATTTTGGGAGAGGGGAAAGTCGATTAAATCAACCCAGTACATTACTGGTACTTTATTTTATCGACCTCGTAAGGATGAAAGGCAAAGTTAACCTCGGCGGGATTTGAACTCAGAAAGTAAAGGGATGTAACCCTATGCCACAAAGCATATTGTCGGACACTCTAACGATTACTGTCACTCAATCCTAAACAACATATTTTATTGGACTAAATAACAATACACATTCATAAAACAACTTTTATAATTCTTGCCCCTTAAAACATCCATAAAATATAAAAGTTCATTAACTCATCCGAAATCAATTATATTTATTTAATAAGTTTAAACGTCCGCATAGAGCTAGTAAGCCGTGGTATTTAGTATGTCTTAAGAGTTGAGAAACAAAAGACAAGATATACAAGGATAAGTGAATATAAACACATTTAAATGAAAAAATAGGAAAATAATATTTAAAAAAAATTAAACAGGGAAATTCAAGGGGAAGGGACAAATAAGCATAAAAAGACAAATAAAAAAAATGGGGGAACAAGGGAAACTGTGGAGGGGTTAGAAGGTTCTGTTGAATCTTTTCATAACCCCCATGTGTTTGTATGTTAAGGTTTATTACAGTATTAAGTAGTTTCTAAAAATGTTAATGTAAGGAAGTTAATGTCTTTGACCCCTAATGTAGTTAATATAACTTAATATAACAGCTACACCTTACCACCACTTTGACCCCTAATATAGTTAGTATAACTTAATATAATAGCTACACCTTACCACCACTTTGACCCCTAATATAGTTAGTATAACTAGATATAACAGCTATAACTTACCACCACTTTGACCCCTAATATAGTTAATATAACTTAATATAATAGCTACACCTTACCACCACTTTGACCCCTAATATAGTTAGTATAACTTAATATAATAGCTACACCTTACCACCACTTTGACCCCTAATATAGTTAGTATAACTAGATATAACAGCTATAAATTACCACCACTTTGACCCCTAATATAGTTAGTATAACTTAGTATAATAACTACACCTTACCACCACTTTGACCCCTAATATAGTTAGTATAACTTAATATAATAGCTACACCTTACCACCACTTTGACCCCCAATATAGTTAGTATAACTAGATATAACAGCTATAACTTACCACCACTTTGACCCCTAATATAGTTAGTATAACTTAATATAACAGCTGCACCTTACTACCACTTTGACCCCTAATATAGTTTGTATAACTAGATATAACAGCTATAACTTACCACCACTTTGACCCCTAATATAGTTAGTATAACTTAATATAACAGCTATAACTTACCACCACTTTGACCCCTAATATAGTTAGTATAACTTAAAATAACAGCTGCACCTTACTACCACTTTGACCTCTAATATAGTTAGTATAACTACATATAACAGCTATAACTTACCATCTAGTCCTAGATACTTTGGATGAGAATAAGATGGGCTGGTCATGTCAGGAACGCTTTTATGATCGATCTATATAGGAGCTAAGCTACGGTTAAATGACAACAATAGCACCAACAACAGCAACAATAATAACGTTTTAAAGTTTTTATTTCAATACAGAACAGATATTGCGGTTATTCATTTTACATATAGTCTCTCATATAACTGTTTCTGGTTTAGGCACAAGACCAACAACTTGGGGGAGGGGAAAGCCGAGTAAATTGATCCAGTGCATTACTGGTACTTTATTTTATCGACCCCTTAATGATGAAAGGCAAAGTCAATCTCAGCGGGTCGTAACCCTATGCCGCAAATCATGCTGTCCGACGCTCTACTGATTACTGCCAACCCCCCACCCCAGTCTCTCTAATAATGAGAGAGATGTTAGGGGACTCCCTAACACTACATAGTAACATAAAATTAAAAAAAAAATCTAATTATATTCAATTTTTATTGATCTGCCTCCTATTGTGGTTTGTATGCAATCTTGTGAACAAGAAATAATGGTTAGACATTTTGTAGCAGCTACTACCAAGCTTTACATCGAAACCTCTAACCTGGCGGCTGAAGTTCGTTGATAATGTCAAACAGCTTGACATTAGTACTTAAGGGAGTAGGTTTTAATTTGTTGAATTAGCAACAATAACAGATGAAGTGAACAGAATTACCTTTTTGTAACGTTGAAAATGTATCCAATATGAATAATCATTTGGTTAATATATAAAACAACAATTAAAAGCTTTTAGGATACGGTAAATAGGAAAATTCCCCGTGTGGTTTAACGGAGCATTTATCTAATTATTACTTGCTTTGGTTCGCAACCCCTGGCACATTTAATTTACGATTAGATAAATTGCATGTAGATTGTGATCGGTCAATATGAATTCAACTGCATATTAACATATACTCCTTACTGATTGGTGACATTTAAGGCCTTTAGTTCATTGACTACATAGAAAAGGTTCCATCACAAGTGAAATATAGTTGTTTAGTCAACAGTTCCATTGTATGTTTGTCCTCTGGGAGACGCTAGTATAAATTTGACGCCTCTGTTACATCTTAATTTCCGGGAAATATTACTAATAAACGTTATTTTTTTTGTTTGTATGGAATAACATATCGCCGCTCGTCTGATTTCCAAATGCGCAACTTCTGAAAGGAGAAATACAATTAGTTTAGTTATCCTTTGCAATAATTTCTTCTTTTGTTTTCTCTTTTTGAAGTACAATTTCCTACTTTCTCATATCATGTTTTATCAGACATTCATCACATCAAACTGAAGAGGTTAAAACTTGAACGGAATCTAGTTAGGTAATTCTGTAAATCCTCTGTGACAATTAATCTGTAGGAATATGACCCAACGAGAAAGCTTCTAAGGAATTACTTGAAAAGCTAGAAATAGCAGCCACATTTCCTCAAGTTATACTCTTCTGTTCTAGTATAGAATAAAACGTTAGGTAATACAATATAACCACTCAATAAAGCAATATAACTATTTTCTGAGTGGTTCTATTGCGTTCTTTAAGACTTCTTTTGGGTGATGGAGGGTGATGAACATCTGCCTAGAACACACAAACATGAAATTGGTGGACCTTCCAGTTTCTGTTCGTCCAAAATAATTTTGGGTCACCGAGAGAAAAGTTTTGGATCTGAAAAGTAAAGTAATATATGTGAATGCTTCAATCACTAAAACGAATATCAGGCACAGGAAGATATTAAAACTGTAATAATACAGTGGTGCAGGTATAAGGGGCAATTGGGGATGAACTAGTAGCATACGAGAGGGAGGCTGGTATAGTACTGGGGGAGGTTGGTATAGTACTGGGGGAGGCTGGTATAGTACTGGGGGAGGTTGGTATGTTACTGGGATAAGTTGGTATAGTACTGTGGGAGGTTGGTATAGTACTGGGGATAGGTTGGTATAGTACTGTGGGAGGTTGGTATAGTACTCTGGGAGGTTGGTATAGTACTGGGGGAGGTTGGTATAGTACTGTGGTAGGTTGGTATAGTACTGGGGGAGGTTGGTATAGTACTGGGGGAGGTTGGTATAATACTGGGGGAGGTTGGTATAGTACTGGGGTAAGTTGGTATAGTACTGTGGGTAGGTTGGTATAGTACTGTGGGAGGTTGGTATAGTACTGGGGGAGGTTGGTATAGTACTGGGGTAAGTTGGTATAGTACTGTGGGAGGTTGGTATAGTACTGGGGGAGGTTGGTATAGTACTGGGGGAGGTTGGTATAGTACTGGGGGAGGTTGCTATAGTACTAGGGGAGGTTGGTATAGCACTGTGGAAGGTTGGTATAGTACTGGGGTAGTTTGGTATAATACTGGGGTAGGTTGGTATAATACTGGGGTAGGTTGGTATAATACTGGGGTAGGTTGGTATAATACTGGGGTAGGTTGGTATAATACTGGGGTAGATTGGTATAATACTGTGGTAGGTTGGTATAGTACTGGGGTAGGTTGGTATAATACTGTGGGAGGTTGGTATAATACTGGGGTAGGTTGGTATAATACTGGGGTAGGTTGGTATAATACTGGGGTAGGTTGGTATAATACTGTGGTAGGTTGGTATAATACTGGGGTAGGTTGGTATAATACTGTGGTAGGGTGGTATAATACTGGGGTAGGTTGGTATAATACTGGGGTAGGTTGGTATAGTACTGGGGGAGGTTGGTATAATACTGGGGTAGGTTGGTATAGTACTGGGGGTGGTTGGTATAATACTGGGGAGGTTGGTATAGTACTGGGCGAGGTTGGTATAGTACTGGGGGAGGTTGGTATAGTACTGGGGGAGGCTGGTATAGTACTGTGGGAGGTTGGTATAGTACTGTGGGAGGTTGGTATAGTACTGGGGTAGGTTGGTATAGTACTGGGGAGGCTGGTATAGTACTGTGGGAGGTTGGTATAGTACTGGGGTAGGTTGGTATAGTACTGGGGTAGGTTGGTATAGTACTGGGGTAGGTTGGTATAGTACTGGGGGAGGCTGGTATAGTACTGTGGGAGGTTGGTATAGTACTGGGGTAGGTTGGTATAGTACTGGGGTAGGTTGGTATAGTACTGGGGTAGGTTGGTATAGTACTGTGGGAGGTTGGTATAGTACTGGGGGAGGTTGGTATAATACTGGGGGAGGTTGGTATAGTACTCTGGGAGGTTCGTATAATACTGGGGGAGGCTGGTATAGTACTGTGGGAGGTTCGTATAGTACTGGGGTAGGTTGGTATAGTACTGGGGGAGGTTGGTATAGTACTGGGGAAGGTTAGTATAGTACTGGTGGAGGTAGGTATAGTAATTGAGGTAGGTTTGTATAGTACTGGGGTAGGTTGGTATAGTACTGGGGTAGGTTGGTATAGTACTGGGGAAGGCTTGTATAGTACTGGGGTAGGTTGGTATAGTACTGGGGTAGGTTGGTATAGTACTGGGGGAGGTTCGTATAGTACTGGGGGAGGCTGGTATAGTACTGGGGTAGGTTCGTATTATACTGGGGTAGGTTGGTATTATACTGGGGGAGGTTCGTATAGTACTGGGGGAGGCTGGTATAGTACTGGGGAAGGTTAGTATAGTACAGGTGGAGGTAGATATAATAATTGAGGTAGGTTGGTATAGTACTGGGGGAGGCTTGTATAGTACTGGGGTAGGTTGGTATAGTACTGGGGGAGGTTGGTATAGTACTGGGGGAGGTTGGTATAGTACTGGGTTAGGTTGGTATAGTACTGGGGGAGGTTGGTATAGTACTGTGGAAGGTTGGTATAGTACTGGGGGACGTTGGTATAGTACTGTGGAAGGTTGGTATAGTACTGGGGTAGGTTGTTATTATACTGGGGTAGGTTGGTATAGTACTGTGGGAGGTTGGTATAGTACTGGGGTAGGTTGGTATAGTACTGGGGGAGGTTTTATAGTACTGGGGGAGGTTGGTATAGTACTGTGGTAGGTTGGTATAATACTGGGGTAGGTTGGTATAGTACTGTGGGAGGTTGGTATAGTACTGGGGTAGGTTGGTATAGTACTGTGGGAGGTTGGTATAGTACTGGGGTAGGTTGGTATAGTACTGGGGGAGGTTGGTATAGTACTGTGGGAGGTTGGTATAATACTGTGGTAGGTTGGTATAGTACTGGGCGAGGTTGGTATAGTACTGGGGTAGGTTGGTATAGTACTGTGGGAGGTTGGTATAGTACTGTGGGAGGTTGGTATAGTACTGGGGGAGGTTTTATAGTACTGGGGGAGGTTGGTATAATACTGTGGTAGGTTGGTATAGTACTGGGCGAGGTTGGTATAGTACTGGGGTAAGTTGGTATAGTACTGGGGTAGGTTGGTATAGTACTGTGG
Organism: Eledone cirrhosa; assembly: GCA_964016885.1. Taxonomy (NCBI): domain Eukaryota; kingdom Metazoa; phylum Mollusca; class Cephalopoda; order Octopoda; family Eledonidae; genus Eledone; species Eledone cirrhosa. The sequence goes on along the minus strand of OZ024740.1, from coordinate 439,817,351 downwards.
GAGGTTGGTATAGTACTGTGGGAGGTTGGTATAGTACTGGGGTAGGTTGGTATAGTACTGTGGGAGGTTGGTATAGTACTGGGGTAGGTTGGTATAGTACTGGGGGAGGTTGGTATAATATTGGGGAGGTTGGTATAGTACTGTGGTAGGTTGGTATAATACTGGGGAAGGTTAGTATAGTACTGGGGTAGTTTGGTATAGTACTGAGGGAGGTTGGTATAATACTGTGGTAGGTTGGTATAGTACTGTGGGAGGTTGGTATAATACTGGGGAAGGTTAGTATAGTACTGGGGTAGTTTGGTATAGTACTGTGGGAGGTTGGTATAATACTGTGGTAGGTTGGTATAGTACTGTGGGAGGTTGGTATAGTACTGGGGTAGGTTGGTATAGAACTGGGGGAGGTTGGTATAATATTGGGGAGGTTGTTATAGTACTGTGGTAGGTTGGTATAATACTGGGGAAGGTTAGTATAGTACTGGGGTAGTTTGGTATAATACTGTGGGAGGTTCGTATAGTACTGGGGGAGGTTGGTATAGTATTGGGGTAGATTGGTATAGTACTGTGGGAGGTTGGTATAATACTGGCGTACGTTGGTATAGTACTGTGTGAGGTTGGTATAGTACTGTGGAAGGTTGGTATAGTACTGTGGTAGGTTGGTATAGTACTGGGGGAGGTTGGTATAGTACTGTGGGAGGTTGGTATAATACTGGGGTAGGTTGGTATAGTTCTGTGGTAGGTTGGTACAGTACTGGGCGAGGTTGGTATAGTACTGTGGTAGGTTGGTATAGTACTGTGGGAGGTTGGTATAGTACTGGGGTAGGTTGGTATAGTACTGGGGGAGGTTGGTATAATACTGTGGTAGGTTGGTATAGTACTGTTGGAGGTTGGTATAGTACTGGGGTAGGTTGGTATAGTACTGGGGTAAGTTGCTATAGTACTGTGGGAGTCTGGTATAGTACTGGGGGAGGTTGGTATAGTTCTGGGGGAGGTTGGTATAGTATTGGGGTAGATTGGTATAGTACTGTGGGAGGTTGGTCTAGTACTGGCGTACGTTGGTATAGTACTGTGTGAGGTTGGTATAGTACTGTGGGAGGTTGGTATAGTACTGTGGGAGGTTGGTATAGTACTGTGTTAGGTTGGTATAGTACTGGGGGAGGTTGGTATAGTACTGTGGGAGGTTGGTATAATACTGGGGTAGGTTGGTATAGTACTGTGGTAGGTTGGTACAGTACTGGGCGAGGTTGGTATAGTACTGTGGTAGGTTGGTATAGTACTGTGGGATGTTGGTATAGTACTGGGGTAGGTTGGTATAGTACTGGGGGAGGTTGGTATAATACTGTGGTAGGTTGGTATAGTATTGTTGGAGGTTGGTATAGTACTGGGGTAGGTTGGTATAGTACTGGGGTAGGTTGCTATAGTACTTTGGGAGTCTGGTATAGTACTGGGGGAGGTTGGTATAGTACTGGGCAGGTTGGCATAGTACTGGGGTAGGTTGGTATAGTACTGTGGGAGGTTGGTATAGTACTGTGGTAGGTTGGTATAGTACTGGGGTAGATTGGTATAGTACTGTGGGAGGTTGGTATAGTACTGTGGGAGGTTGGTATAGTACTGTGGTAGGTTGGTATAGTACTGGGGTAGATTGGTATAGTACTGTGGGAGGTTGGTATAGTACTGGGGTAGGTTGGTATATAACTGTGGGAGGTTCGTATAATACTGGGGGAGGCTGGTATAGTACTGGGGTAGGTTGGTATAGTACTGTGGGAGGTTGGTATAGTACTGGGGGAGGTTGGTATAGTACTGGGGGAGGTTGGTATAGTACTGGGGTAGGTTGGTATAGTACTGTGGGAGGTTGGTATAGTACTGGGTTAGGTTGGTATAGTACTGTGTGAGGCTGGTATAGTACTGGGGTAGGTTGGTATAGTACTGGGGTAGATTGGTATAGTACTGGGGTAGGTTGGTATAGTACTGTGTGAGGCTGGTATAGTACTGGGGTAGGTTGGTATAGTACTGGGGTAGATTGGTATAGTACTGTGGGAGGTTCGTATAGTACTGTGGGAGGTTGGTATAGTACTGTGGGAGGTTGGTATAGTACTGGGGTAGGTTGGTATAGTACTGTGCGAGGCTGGTATAGTACTGTGGGAGGTTGGTATAGTACTGTGGAAGGTTGGTATAGTACTGCGGAAGGTTGGTATAGTACTGTGGTAGGTTGGTATAGTACCTGTGGTAGGTTGGTATAGTACTGTGGGAGGTTGGTATAGTACTGGGGTAGGTTGGTATAGTACTGTGGGAGGTTGGTATAGTACTGGGGGAGGTTGGTATAGTATTGGGGTAGATTGGTATAGTACTGTGGGAGGTTCGTATAGTACTGGGGTAGGTTCGGTATAGTACTGTGTGAGGCTGCTATAGTACTGGGTTAGATTGGTATAGTACTGTGGGACGTTGGTATATTACTGGGGTAGGTTGGTATAGTACTGTGGGATTTTGGTATAGTACTGAGGTAGGTTGGTATAGTACTGTGGGAGGTTGGTATAGTACTGGGGGAGGTTGGTATAGTACTGGGGGAGGTTGGTATAGTAATGGGGGAGGTTCGTATAGTACTGTGGGAGGTTGGTATATTACTGTGGGAGGTAGGTATAGTACTGGGGTAGGTTGGTATAGTACTGTGGGAGGTTGGTATAGTACTGTGGGAGGTTGGTAAATTGCTGTGGGAGGTTCGTATAGTACTGTGGGAGGTTCGTATAGTACTGGGGGAGGTTGGTATAGTACTGGGGGAGGTTGCTATAGTACTGGGGGAGTTTGGTATAGCACTGGGGTAGGTTGGTATAGTACTGGCGGAGGCTGGTATATTACTGTGGAAGGTTGGTATAGTACTTGTGGAGGTAGGTATAGTACTGTGGGAGGTAGGTTGGTATAGCACTGGGGGAGGTTGGTATAGTACTATGGGAGGTTTGTATAGTACTGGGGGTAGGAGGGGGGGGGGTACGTTGCTATAGTACTGTGGGAGGTTGGTATATTACTGTGGAAGGTAGGTATATTACTGGGGGAGGCTGGTATAGAACTGGGGGAGGCTGGTATAGTACTGGGAGAGGCTGGTATAGTACTGGGGGGAGGCTGGTATAGTATTGTGGGAGGTTGGTATAGTACTGGGGGAGGTTGGTATAGTACTGGGGTAGGTTGGTATAGTACTGTGGGAGGTTGGTATAGTACTGGGTTAGGTTGGTATAGTACTGTGTGAGGCTGGTATAGTACTGGGGTAGGTTGGTATAGTACTGGGGTAGATTGGTATAGTACTGGGGTAGGTTGGTATAGTACTGTGTGAGGCTGGTATAGTACTGGGGTAGGTTGGTATAGTACTGGGGTAGATTGGTATAGTACTGTGGGAGGTTCGTATAGTACTGTGGGAGGTTGGTATAGTACTGTGGGAGGTTGGTATAGTACTGGGGTAGGTTGGTATAGTACTGTGCGAGGCTGGTATAGTACTGTGGGAGGTTGGTATAGTACTGTGGAAGGTTGGTATAGTACTGCGGAAGGTTGGTATAGTACTGTGGTAGGTTGGTATAGTACCTGTGGTAGGTTGGTATAGTACTGTGGGAGGTTGGTATAGTACTGGGGTAGGTTGGTATAGTACTGTGGGAGGTTGGTATAGTACTGGGGGAGGTTGGTATAGTATTGGGGTAGATTGGTATAGTACTGTGGGAGGTTCGTATAGTACTGGGGTAGGTTCGGTATAGTACTGTGTGAGGCTGCTATAGTACTGGGTTAGATTGGTATAGTACTGTGGGACGTTGGTATATTACTGGGGTAGGTTGGTATAGTACTGTGGGATTTTGGTATAGTACTGAGGTAGGTTGGTATAGTACTGTGGGAGGTTGGTATAGTACTGGGGGAGGTTGGTATAGTACTGGGGGAGGTTGGTATAGTAATGGGGGAGGTTCGTATAGTACTGTGGGAGGTTGGTATATTACTGTGGGAGGTAGGTATAGTACTGGGGTAGGTTGGTATAGTACTGTGGGAGGTTGGTATAGTACTGTGGGAGGTTGGTAAATTGCTGTGGGAGGTTCGTATAGTACTGTGGGAGGTTCGTATAGTACTGGGGGAGGTTGGTATAGTACTGGGGGAGGTTGCTATAGTACTGGGGGAGTTTGGTATAGCACTGGGGTAGGTTGGTATAGTACTGGCGGAGGCTGGTATATTACTGTGGAAGGTTGGTATAGTACTTGTGGAGGTAGGTATAGTACTGTGGGAGGTAGGTTGGTATAGCACTGGGGGAGGTTGGTATAGTACTATGGGAGGTTTGTATAGTACTGGGGGTAGGAGGGGGGGGGGTACGTTGCTATAGTACTGTGGGAGGTTGGTATATTACTGTGGAAGGTAGGTATATTACTGGGGGAGGCTGGTATAGAACTGGGGGAGGCTGGTATAGTACTGGGAGAGGCTGGTATAGTACTGGGGGGAGGCTGGTATAGTATTGTGGGAGGTTGGTATAGTACTGGGGGAGGTTGGTATAATACTGGGTTAGGTTGGTATAGTACTGTGGAAGGTTGGTATAGTACTGGGGGAGGTTGGTATAGTACTGGGGGAGGTTGGTATAGTACTGGGGGAGGTTGGTATAGTACTGGGGGAGGTTGGTATAGTACTGGGGGAGGTTGGTATAGTACTGTGGGAGGTTGGTATAGTACTGGGGGAGGTTGGTATAGTACTGGAGGAGGTTGGTATAGTACTGTGGGAGGTTGGTATAGTACTGGGGGAGGTTGGTATAGTACTGGGGGAGGTTGGTATAGTACTGTGGGAGGTTGGTATATTACTGGGGGAGGTTGGTATAGTACTGGGGGAGGTTGGGATAGTACTGGGGGAGGTTGGTATAGTACTGTGGGAGGTTGGTATAGTACTGTGGTAGGTTGGTATAGTACTGTGTGAGGCTGGTATAGTACTGTGGGAGGTTGGTATAGCACTGTGGGAGGTTGGTATAGTACTGGGGTAGGTTGGTATAATACTGTGTGAGGCTGGTATAGTACTGTGGGAGGTTGGTATAGCACTGTGGGAGGTTGGTATAGTACTGTGGGAGTTTGGTATAGTACTGGGGTAGGTTGGGATAGTACTGGGGGAGGTTGGTATAATACTGGGGTAGGATGGTATACTACTGGGCGAGGTTGGGATAGTACTGGGGTAGGTTGGTATAGTACTGTGGGAGGTTGGTATAGTACTGGGGTAGGTTGGTATAGTACTGGGGGAAGTTGGTATAGTACTGGGGTAGGTTGGTATAGTACTGGGGGATAGGAGGGGGGGGGGTACGTTGCTATAGTACTGTGGGAGGTTGGTATAGTACTGTGGGAGGTTGGATTAATACTGTGGGAGGTTGGTATAGTACTGTGGAAGGTTGGTATAGTACTGTGGTAGTTTGGTATAGTACTGTGGGAGGTTGGTATAGTACTGTGTTAGGGTGGTATAGTACTGTGGGAGGTTGGTGGTATAGTACTGTGGGAGGTTGGTATAGTACTGGGGTAGGTTGGTATAGTACTGTGGAAGGTTGGTATAGTACTGTGGGAGGTTGGTATAGTACTGGGGGAGGTTGGTATAGTACTGGGGGAGGTTGGTATAGTACTGGGGGAGGTTGGTATAGTACTGGGGTAGGTTGGTATAATACTGGGGTAGGCTGGTATAATACTGTGTTAGGGTGGTATAGTACTGGGGTAGGTTGGTATATTACTGGGGGAGGTTGGTATAGTACTGTGGGAGGTTGGTATAGTACTGGGGGAGGTTGGTATAGTACTGTGGGAGGTTGGTATAGTACTGGGGGAGGTTGGTATAGTACTGTGTGAGGTTGGTATATTACTGGGGGAGGTTGGTATAGTACTGGGGGAGGTTGGTATAGCACTGGGGGAGGTTGGTATAGTACTGGGGGGGGGGTTGGTATAGTACTGTGGGAGGCTGGTATAGTACTGTGGTAGGTTGGTATAGTACTGTGTGAGGCTGGTATAGTACTGTGGGAGGTTGGTATAGCACTGTGGGAGGTTGGTATAGTACTGGGGTAGGTTGGTATAGTACTGTGTGAGGCTGGTATAGTACTGTGGGAGGTTGGTATAGCACTGTGGGAGGTTGGTATAGTACTGTGGGAGGTAGGTATAGTACTGTGGGAGGTAGGTTGGTATAGCACTGGGGGAGGTTGGTATAGTACTATGGGAGGTTTGTATAGTACTGGGGGTAGGAGGGGGGGTACGTTGCTATAGTACTGTGGGAGGTTGGTATATTACTGTGGAAGGTAGGTATATTACTGGGGGAGGTTGGTATAGAACTGGGGGAGGCTGGTATAGTACTGGGAGAGGCTGGTATAGTACTGGGGGGAGGCTGGTATAGTATTGTGGGAGGTTGGTATAGTACTGGGGGAGGTTGGTATAATACTGGGTTAGGTTGGTATAGTACTGTGGAAGGTTGGTATAGTACTGGGGGAGGTTGGTATAGTACTGGGGGAGGTTGGTATAGTACTGGGGGAGGTTGGTATAGTACTGGGGGAGGTTGGTATATTACTGGGGGAGGTTGGTATAGTACTGGGGGAGGTTGGTATAGTACTGGGGGAGGTTGGTATAGTACTGTGGGAGGTTGGTATAGTACTGGGGGAGGTTGGTATAGTACTGGGGGAGGTTGGTATAGTACTGTGGGAGGTTGGTATAGTACTGGGGGAGGTTGGTATAGTACTGTGGGAGGTTGGTATAGTACTGTGGGAGGTTGGTATATTACTGGGGGAGGTTGGTATAGTACTGGGGGAGGTTGGTATAGTACTGGGGGAGGTTGGTATAGTACTGTGGGAGGTTGGTATAGTACTGTGGTAGGTTGGTATAGTACTGAGTGAGGCTGGTATAGTACTGTGGGAGGTTGGTATAGCACTGTGGGAGGTTGGTATAGTACTGGGGTAGGTTGGTATAGTACTGTGTGAGGCTGGTATAGTACTGTGGGAGGTTGGTATAGCACTGTGGGAGGTTGGTATAGTACTGTGGGAGTTTGGTATAGTACTGGGGTAGGTTGGGATAGTACTGGGGGAGGTTGGTATAATACTGGGGTAGGATGGTATACTACTGGGCGAGGTTGGTATAGTACTGGGGTAGGTTGGTATAGTACTGTGGGAGGTTGGTATAGTACTGGGGTAGGTTGGTATAGTACTGGGGGAGGTTGGTATAGTACTGGGGTAGGTTGGTATAGTACTGGGGGTAGGAGGGGGGGGGGGGGGGGTACGTTGCTATAGTACTGTGGGAGGTTGGTATAGTACTGGGGTAGGTTGGTATAGTACTGTGTGAGGTTGGTATAGTACTGTGGGAGGTTGGTATAATACTGTGGGAGGTTGGTATAGTACTGTGGAAGGTTGGTATAGCACTGTGGTAGTTTGGTATAGTACTGTGGGAGGTTGGTATAGTACTGTGTTAGGGTGGTATAGTACTGTGGGAGGTTGGTGGTATAGTACTGTGGGAGGTTGGTATAGTACTGGGGTAGGTTGGTATAGTACTGTGGAAGGTTGGTATAGTACTGTGGGAGGTTGGTATAGTACTGGGGGAGGTTGGTATAGTACTGGGGGAGGTTGGTATAGTACTGGGGGAGGTTGGTATAGTACTGGGGTAGGTTGGTATAATACTGGGGTAGGCTGGTATAATACTGGGGTAGGCTGGTATAGTACTGTGGTAGTTTGGTATAGTACTGTGGGAGGTTGGTATAGTACTGGGGGAGGTTGGTATAGTACTGTGGTAGGTTGGTATAGTACTGTGGGAGGTTGGTATAGTACTGTGGGAGTTTGGTATAGTACTGGGGGAGGTTGGTATAATACTGGGGTAGGATGGTATACTACTGGGCGAGGTTGGTATAGTACTGGGGTAGGTTGGTATAGTACTGGGGGAGGTTGGTATAGTACTGTGGGAGGTTGGTAGAGTACTGGGGTAGGTTGGTATAAAACTGGGATAGGTTGGTATAATACTGGGGTAGGTTGGTATAATACTGGGGTAGGTTGGTATAATACTGTGGAAGGTTGGTATAGTACTGGGGTAGGTTGGTATAGTACTGTGGTAGGTTGGTATAATACTGGGGGAGGTTGATATAGTACTGGGGGAGGTTGGTATAGTACTGTGGGAGGTTGGTATAATACTGGGGTAGGTTGGTATAGTACTGTGGTAGGTTGGTATAATACTGGGGGAGGTTGGTATAGTACTGGGGGAGGTTGGTATAGTACTGGGGTAGGTTGGTATAATACTGGGGTAGGTTGGTATTGTACTGGGGTAGGTTGGTATAGTACTGTGGTAGGTTGGTATAATACTGGGGGAGGTTGGTATAGAACTGGGGGAGGTTGGTATAGTACTGGGGTAGGTTGGTATAATACTGGGGTAGGTTGGTATAGTACTGTGGGAGGTTGGTATAGTACTGTGGGAGGTTGGTATAGTACTGGGTGAGGTTGGTATAATACGGGGGTAGGTCGGTATAGTATTGGGGTAGGTTGGTATAGTACTGTGGGAGGTTGGTGTAGTACTGGGGTAGGTTGGTATAGTACTGTGGGAGGTTGGTATAGTACTGTGGGAGGTTGGTATAGTACTGGGTGAGGTTGGTATAATACTGGGGTAGGTTGGTATAGTACTGGGGTAGGTTGGTATAATACTGGGGTAGGTTGGTATAGTACTGGGGTAGGTTGGTATAGTACTGTGGGAGGTTGGTATAGTACTGTGGGAGGTTGGTATAATACTGGGTGAGGTTGGTATAATACTGGGGTAGGTTGGTATAATACTGGGGTAGGTTGGTATAGTACTGGGGTAGGTTGGTATAGTACTGGGGGAGGTTGGTATAGTACTGTGGGAGGTTGGTATAGTACTGTGGGAGGTTGGGATAGTACTGTGTTAGGGTGGTATAGTACTGGGGTAGGTTGGTATATTACTGGGGGAGGTTGGTATAGTACTGTGGGAGGTTGGTATAGTACTGGGGGAGGTTGGTATAGTACTGTGGGAGGTTGGTATAGTACTGTGGGAGGTTGGTATAGTACTGTGTGAGGTTGGTATATTACTGGGGGAGGTTGGTATAGTACTGGGGGAGGTTGGTATAGCACTGGGGGAGGTTGGTATAGTACTGGGGGAGGTTGGTATAGTACTGTGGGATGTTGGTATAGTACTGTGGTAGGTTGGTATAGTACTGTGTGAGGCTGGTATAGTACTGTGGGAGGTTGGTATAGCACTGTGGGAGGTTGGTATAGTACTGGGGTAGGTTGGTATAGTACTGTGTGAGGCTGGTATAGTACTGTGGGAGGTTGGTATAGCACTGTGGGAGGTTGGTATAGTACTGTGGGAGTTTGGTATAGTTATGGGGTAGGTTGGGATAGTACTGGGGGAGGTTGGTATAATACTGGGGTAGGATGGTATACTACTGGGCGAGGTTGGTATAGTACTGGGGTAGGTTGGTATAGTACTGTGGGAGGTTGGTATAGTACTGGGGTAGGTTGGTATAGTACTGGGGGAGGTTGGTATAGTACCGGGGTAGGTTGGGATAGTACTGGGGTAGGTTGGTATAGTACTGGGTGTAGGGGGGGGGGGGGCGTTGCTATAGTACTGTGGGAGGTTGGTATAGTACTGGGGTAGGTTGGTATAGTACTGTGTGAGGTTGGTATAGTACTGTGGGAGGTTGGTATAATACTGTGGGAGGTTGGTATAGTACTGTGGAAGGTTGGTATAGTACTGTGGTAGTTTGGTATAATACTGTGGGAGGTTGGTATAGTACTGTGTTAGGGTGGTATAGTACTGTGGGAGGTTGGTGGTATAGTACTGTGGGAGGTTGGTATAGTACTGGGGTAGGTTGGTATAGTACTGTGGAAGGTTGGTATAGTACTGTGGGAGGTTGGTATAGTACTGGGGGAGGTTGGTATAGTACTGGGGGAGGTTGGTATAGTACTGGGGGAGGTTGGTATAGTACTGGGGTAGGCTGGTATAATACTGGGGTAGTCTGGTATAATACTGGGTTAGGCTGGTATAGTACTGTGGTAGTTTGGTATAGTACTGTGGGAGGTTGGTATAGTACTGGGGGAGTTTGGTATAGTACTGGGGTAGGTTGGGATAGTACTGGGGGAGGTTGGTATAATACTGGGGTAGGATGGTATACTACTGGGCGAGGTTGGTATAGTACTGGGGTAGGTTGGTATAGTACTGTGGGAGGTTGGTATAGTACTGGGGTAGGTTGGTATAGTACTGGGGGAGGTTGGTATAGTACTGGCGTAGGTTGGTATAGTACTGGGGGAGGTTGGTATAGTACTGGGGTAGGTTGGTATAGTACTGGGGGTAGGAGGGGGGGTACGTTGCTATAGTACTGTGGGAGGTTGGTATAGTACTGGGGTAGGTTGGTATAGTACTGTGTGAGGTTGGTATAGTACTGTGGGAGGTTGGTATAATACTGTGGGAGGTTGGTATAGTACTGTGGAAGGTTGGTATAGTACCGTGGTAGTTTGGTATAGTACTGTGGGAGGTTGGTATAGTACTGTGTTAGGGTGGTATAGTACTGTGGGAGGTTGGTGGTATAGTACTGTGGGAGTTTGGTATAGTACTGGGGTAGGTTGGTATAGTACTGTGGAAGGTTGGTATAGTACTGTGGGAGGTTGGTATAGTACTGGGGGAGGTTGGTATAGTACTGGGGGAGGTTGGTATAGTACTGGGGGAGGTTGGTATAGTACTGTGGTAGGTTGGTATAATACTGGGGGAGGTTGGTATAGTACTGGGGGAGGTTGGTATAGTACTGGGGTAGGTTGGTATAATACTGGGGTAGGTTGGTATTGTACTGGGGTAGGTTGGTATAGTACTGTGGTAGGTTGGTATAATACTGGGGGAGGTTGGTATAGAACTGGGGGAGGTTGGTATAGTACTGGGGTAGGTTGGTATAATACTGGGGTAGGTTGGTATAGTACTGTGGGAGGTTGGTATAGTACTGTGGGAGGTTGGTATAGTACTGGGTGAGGTTGGTATAATACTGGGGTAGGTTGGTATAGTACTGGGGTAGGTTGGTATAGTACTGTGGGAGGTTAGTATAGTACTGGGGTAGGTTGGTATAGCACTGTGGGAGGTTGGTATAGTACTGTGGGAGGTTGGTATAGTACTGGGTGAGGTTGGTATAATACTGGGGTAGGTTGGTATAGTACTGGGGTAGGTTGGTATAATACTGGGGTAGGTTGGTATAGTACTGGGGTAGGTTGGTATAGTACTGTGGGAGGTTGGTATAGTACTGTGGGAGGTTGGTATAATACTGGGTGAGGTTGGTATAATACTGGGGTAGGTTGGTATAATACTGGGGTAGGTTGGTATAGTACTGGGGTAGGTTGGTATAGTACTGGGGGAGGTGGGTATAGTACTGTGGGAGGTTGGTATAGTACTGTGGGAGGTTGGGATAGTACTGTGTTAGGGTGGTATAGTACTGGGGTAGGTTGGTATATTACTGGGGGAGGTTGGTATAGTACTGTGGGAGGTTGGTATAGTACTGGGGGAGGTTGGTATAGTACTGGGGGAGGTTGGTATAGTACTGTGGGAGGTTGGTATAGTACTGGGGGAGGTTGGTATAGTACTGTGTGAGGTTGGTATATTACTGGGGGAGGTTGGTATAGTACTGGGGGAGGTTGGTATAGCACTGGGGGAGGTTGGTATAGTACTGGGGGAGGTTGGTATAGTACTGTGGGAGGTTGGTATAGTACTGTGTTAGGTTGGTATAGTACTGTGGGAGGTTGGTATAGTACTGGGGTAGGTTGGTATAGTACTGGGGGAGGTTGGTATAGTACTGGGGTAGGTTGGTATAGTACTGGGGGTAGGAGGGGGGGGGGGGGGGGGTACGTTGCTATAGTACTGTGGGAGGTTGGTATAGTACTGGGGTAGGTTGGTATAGTACTGTGTGAGGTTGGTATAGTACTGTGGGAGGTTGGTATAATACTGTGGGAGGTTGGTATAGTACTGTGGAAGGTTGGTATAGCACTGTGGTAGTTTGGTATAGTACTGTGGGAGGTTGGTATAGTACTGTGTTAGGGTGGTATAGTACTGTGGGAGGTTGGTGGTATAGTACTGTGGGAGGTTGGTATAGTACTGGGGTAGGTTGGTATAGTACTGTGGAAGGTTGGTATAGTACTGTGGGAGGTTGGTATAGTACTGGGGGAGGTTGGTATAGTACTGGGGGAGGTTGGTATAGTACTGGGGGAGGTTGGTATAGTACTGGGGTAGGTTGGTATAATACTGGGGTAGGCTGGTATAATACTGGGGTAGGCTGGTATAGTACTGTGGTAGTTTGGTATAGTACTGTGGGAGGTTGGTATAGTACTGGGGGAGGTTGGTATAGTACTGTGGTAGGTTGGTATAGTACTGTGGGAGGTTGGTATAGTACTGTGGGAGTTTGGTATAGTACTGGGGGAGGTTGGTATAATACTGGGGTAGGATGGTATACTACTGGGCGAGGTTGGTATAGTACTGGGGTAGGTTGGTATAGTACTGGGGGAGGTTGGTATAGTACTGTGGGAGGTTGGTAGAGTACTGGGGTAGGTTGGTATAAAACTGGGATAGGTTGGTATAATACTGGGGTAGGTTGGTATAATACTGGGGTAGGTTGGTATAATACTGTGGAAGGTTGGTATAGTACTGGGGTAGGTTGGTATAGTACTGTGGTAGGTTGGTATAATACTGGGGGAGGTTGATATAGTACTGGGGGAGGTTGGTATAGTACTGTGGGAGGTTGGTATAATACTGGGGTAGGTTGGTATAGTACTGTGGTAGGTTGGTATAATACTGGGGGAGGTTGGTATAGTACTGGGGGAGGTTGGTATAGTACTGGGGTAGGTTGGTATAATACTGGGGTAGGTTGGTATTGTACTGGGGTAGGTTGGTATAGTACTGTGGTAGGTTGGTATAATACTGGGGGAGGTTGGTATAGAACTGGGGGAGGTTGGTATAGTACTGGGGTAGGTTGGTATAATACTGGGGTAGGTTGGTATAGTACTGTGGGAGGTTGGTATAGTACTGTGGGAGGTTGGTATAGTACTGGGTGAGGTTGGTATAATACGGGGGTAGGTCGGTATAGTATTGGGGTAGGTTGGTATAGTACTGTGGGAGGTTGGTGTAGTACTGGGGTAGGTTGGTATAGTACTGTGGGAGGTTGGTATAGTACTGTGGGAGGTTGGTATAGTACTGGGTGAGGTTGGTATAATACTGGGGTAGGTTGGTATAGTACTGGGGTAGGTTGGTATAATACTGGGGTAGGTTGGTATAGTACTGGGGTAGGTTGGTATAGTACTGTGGGAGGTTGGTATAGTACTGTGGGAGGTTGGTATAATACTGGGTGAGGTTGGTATAATACTGGGGTAGGTTGGTATAATACTGGGGTAGGTTGGTATAGTACTGGGGTAGGTTGGTATAGTACTGGGGGAGGTTGGTATAGTACTGTGGGAGGTTGGTATAGTACTGTGGGAGGTTGGGATAGTACTGTGTTAGGGTGGTATAGTACTGGGGTAGGTTGGTATATTACTGGGGGAGGTTGGTATAGTACTGTGGGAGGTTGGTATAGTACTGGGGGAGGTTGGTATAGTACTGTGGGAGGTTGGTATAGTACTGTGGGAGGTTGGTATAGTACTGTGTGAGGTTGGTATATTACTGGGGGAGGTTGGTATAGTACTGGGGGAGGTTGGTATAGCACTGGGGGAGGTTGGTATAGTACTGGGGGAGGTTGGTATAGTACTGTGGGATGTTGGTATAGTACTGTGGTAGGTTGGTATAGTACTGTGTGAGGCTGGTATAGTACTGTGGGAGGTTGGTATAGCACTGTGGGAGGTTGGTATAGTACTGGGGTAGGTTGGTATAGTACTGTGTGAGGCTGGTATAGTACTGTGGGAGGTTGGTATAGCACTGTGGGAGGTTGGTATAGTACTGTGGGAGTTTGGTATAGTTATGGGGTAGGTTGGGATAGTACTGGGGGAGGTTGGTATAATACTGGGGTAGGATGGTATACTACTGGGCGAGGTTGGTATAGTACTGGGGTAGGTTGGTATAGTACTGTGGGAGGTTGGTATAGTACTGGGGTAGGTTGGTATAGTACTGGGGGAGGTTGGTATAGTACCGGGGTAGGTTGGGATAGTACTGGGGTAGGTTGGTATAGTACTGGGTGTAGGGGGGGGGGGGGCGTTGCTATAGTACTGTGGGAGGTTGGTATAGTACTGGGGTAGGTTGGTATAGTACTGTGTGAGGTTGGTATAGTACTGTGGGAGGTTGGTATAATACTGTGGGAGGTTGGTATAGTACTGTGGAAGGTTGGTATAGTACTGTGGTAGTTTGGTATAATACTGTGGGAGGTTGGTATAGTACTGTGTTAGGGTGGTATAGTACTGTGGGAGGTTGGTGGTATAGTACTGTGGGAGGTTGGTATAGTACTGGGGTAGGTTGGTATAGTACTGTGGAAGGTTGGTATAGTACTGTGGGAGGTTGGTATAGTACTGGGGGAGGTTGGTATAGTACTGGGGGAGGTTGGTATAGTACTGGGGGAGGTTGGTATAGTACTGGGGTAGGCTGGTATAATACTGGGGTAGTCTGGTATAATACTGGGTTAGGCTGGTATAGTACTGTGGTAGTTTGGTATAGTACTGTGGGAGGTTGGTATAGTACTGGGGGAGTTTGGTATAGTACTGGGGTAGGTTGGGATAGTACTGGGGGAGGTTGGTATAATACTGGGGTAGGATGGTATACTACTGGGCGAGGTTGGTATAGTACTGGGGTAGGTTGGTATAGTACTGTGGGAGGTTGGTATAGTACTGGGGTAGGTTGGTATAGTACTGGGGGAGGTTGGTATAGTACTGGCGTAGGTTGGTATAGTACTGGGGGAGGTTGGTATAGTACTGGGGTAGGTTGGTATAGTACTGGGGGTAGGAGGGGGGGTACGTTGCTATAGTACTGTGGGAGGTTGGTATAGTACTGGGGTAGGTTGGTATAGTACTGTGTGAGGTTGGTATAGTACTGTGGGAGGTTGGTATAATACTGTGGGAGGTTGGTATAGTACTGTGGAAGGTTGGTATAGTACCGTGGTAGTTTGGTATAGTACTGTGGGAGGTTGGTATAGTACTGTGTTAGGGTGGTATAGTACTGTGGGAGGTTGGTGGTATAGTACTGTGGGAGTTTGGTATAGTACTGGGGTAGGTTGGTATAGTACTGTGGAAGGTTGGTATAGTACTGTGGGAGGTTGGTATAGTACTGGGGGAGGTTGGTATAGTACTGGGGGAGGTTGGTATAGTACTGGGGGAGGTTGGTATAGTACTGTGGTAGGTTGGTATAATACTGGGGGAGGTTGGTATAGTACTGGGGGAGGTTGGTATAGTACTGGGGTAGGTTGGTATAATACTGGGGTAGGTTGGTATTGTACTGGGGTAGGTTGGTATAGTACTGTGGTAGGTTGGTATAATACTGGGGGAGGTTGGTATAGAACTGGGGGAGGTTGGTATAGTACTGGGGTAGGTTGGTATAATACTGGGGTAGGTTGGTATAGTACTGTGGGAGGTTGGTATAGTACTGTGGGAGGTTGGTATAGTACTGGGTGAGGTTGGTATAATACTGGGGTAGGTTGGTATAGTACTGGGGTAGGTTGGTATAGTACTGTGGGAGGTTAGTATAGTACTGGGGTAGGTTGGTATAGCACTGTGGGAGGTTGGTATAGTACTGTGGGAGGTTGGTATAGTACTGGGTGAGGTTGGTATAATACTGGGGTAGGTTGGTATAGTACTGGGGTAGGTTGGTATAATACTGGGGTAGGTTGGTATAGTACTGGGGTAGGTTGGTATAGTACTGTGGGAGGTTGGTATAGTACTGTGGGAGGTTGGTATAATACTGGGTGAGGTTGGTATAATACTGGGGTAGGTTGGTATAATACTGGGGTAGGTTGGTATAGTACTGGGGTAGGTTGGTATAGTACTGGGGGAGGTGGGTATAGTACTGTGGGAGGTTGGTATAGTACTGTGGGAGGTTGGGATAGTACTGTGTTAGGGTGGTATAGTACTGGGGTAGGTTGGTATATTACTGGGGGAGGTTGGTATAGTACTGTGGGAGGTTGGTATAGTACTGGGGGAGGTTGGTATAGTACTGGGGGAGGTTGGTATAGTACTGTGGGAGGTTGGTATAGTACTGGGGGAGGTTGGTATAGTACTGTGTGAGGTTGGTATATTACTGGGGGAGGTTGGTATAGTACTGGGGGAGGTTGGTATAGCACTGGGGGAGGTTGGTATAGTACTGGGGGAGGTTGGTATAGTACTGTGGGAGGTTGGTATAGTACTGTGTTAGGTTGGTATAGTACTGTGTGAGGCTGGTATAGTACTGTGGGAGGTTGGTATAGCACTGGGGTAGGTTGGTATAGTACTGTCTGAGGCTGGTATAGTACTGTGGGAGGTTGTTATAGCACTGTGGGAGGTTGCTATAGTACTGTGGGAGTTTGGTATAGTACTGGGCTAGGTTGGGATAGTACTGGGGGAGGTTGGTATAATACTGGGGTAGGATGGTATACTACTGGGCGAGGTTGGTATAGTACTGGGGTAGGTTGGTATAGTACTGTGGGAGGTTGGTATAGTACTGGGGTAGGTTGGTATAGTACTGGGGGAGGTTGGTATAGTACTGGTGTAGGTTGGGATAGTACTGGGGTAGGTTGGTATAGTACTGGGGGTAGGAGGGGGGGGGGGGGGGGTACGTTGCTATAGTACTGTGGGAGGTTGGTATAGTACTGGGGTAGGTTGGTATAGTACTGTGTGAGGTTGGTATAGTACTGTGGGAGGTTGGTATAATACTGTGGGAGGTTGGTATAGTACTGTGGAAGGTTGGTATAGTACTGTGGTAGTTTGGTATAGTACTGTGGGAGGTTGGTATAGTACTGTGTCAGGGTGGTATAGTACTGTGGGAGGTTGGTGGTATAGTACTGTGGGAGGTTGGTATAGTACTGGGGTAGGTTGGTATAGTACTGTGGAAGGTTGGTATAGTACTGTGGGAGGTTGGTATAGTACTGGGGGAGGTTGGTATAGTACTGGGGGAGGTTGGTATAGTACTGGGGGAGGTTGGTATAGTACTGGGGTAGGCTGGTATAATACTGGGGTAGTCTGGTATAATACTGGGGTAGGCTGGTATAGTACTGTGGTAGTTTGGTATAGTACTGTGGGAGGTTGGTATAGTACTGGGGGAGGTTGGTATAGTACTGTGGTAGGTTGGTATAGTACTGTGGGAGGTTGGTATAGTACTGTGGGAGTTTGGTATAGTACTGGGGGAGGTTGGTATAATACTGGGGTAGGATGGTATACTACTGGGCGAGGTTGGTATAGTACTGGGGTAGGTTGGTATAGTACTGGGGGAGGTTGGTATAGTACTGTGGGAGGTTGGTAGAGTACTGGGGTAGGTTGGTATAAAACTGGGGTAGGTTGGTATAATACTGGGGTAGGTAGGTATAATACTGGGGTAGGTTGGTATAATACTGTGGAAGGTTGGTATAGTACTGGGGTAGGTTGGTATAGTACTGTGGTAGGTTGGTATAATACTGGGGGAGGTTGATATAGTACTGGGGGAGGTTGGTATAGTACTGTGGGAGGTTGGTATAATACTGGGGTAGGTTGGTATATTACTGTGGTAGGTTGGTATAATACTGGGGGAGGTTGGTATAGTACTGCGGGAGGTTGGTATAGTACTGGGGTAGGTTGGTATAATACTGGGGTAGGTTGGTATTGTACTGGGGTAGGTTGGTATAGTACTGTGGTAGGTTGGTATAATACTGGGGTAGGTTGGTATAGTACTGTGGGAGGTTGGTATAGTACTGTGGGAGGTTGGTATAGTACTGGGTGAGGTTGGTATAATACTGGGGTAGGTTGGTATAGTACTGGGGTAGTTTGGTATAATACTGGGGTAGGGTGGTATAGTACTGGGGTAGGTTAGTATAGTACTGTGGGAGGTTGGTATAGTTTTGTGGGAGGTTGGTATAATACTGGGTGAGGTTGGTATAGTACTGGGGTAGGTTGGTATAATACTGGGGTAGGTTGGTATAGTACTGGGGTAGGTTGGTATAGTACTGGGGGAGGTTGGTATAGTACTGTGGGAGGTTGGTATAGTACTGTGGGAGGTTGGGATAGTACTGTGTTAGGGTGGTATAGTACTGGGGTAGGTTGGTATATTACTGGGGGAGGTTGGTATAGCACTGTGGGAGGTTGGTATAGTACTGGGGGAGGTTGGTATAGTACTGTGGGAGGTTGGTATAGTACTGGGGGAGGTTGGTATAGTACTGTGGGAGGTTGGTATAGTACTGGGGGAGGTTGGTATAGTACTGTGGGAGGTTGGTATAGTACTGTGGAAGGTTGGTATAGTACTGGGGTAGGTTGGTATAGTACTGGCGGAGGTTGGTATAGTACTGGGGGAGGTTGGTATAGTACTGTGGGAGGTTGGTATAATACTGGGGTAGGTTGGTATAGTACTGGGGGAGGTTGGTATAATACTGTGGTAGGTTGGTATAGTACTGGGCGAGCTTGGTATAGTACTGTGGGAGGTTGGTATAATACTGGGGTAGGTTGGTATAGTACTGGGGGAGGTTGGTATAATACTGTGGTAGTTTGGTATAGTACTGGGGGAGGTTGGTATAGTACTGTGGGAGGTTGGTATAATACTGTGGTAGGTTGGTATAGCACTGGGGGAGGTTGGTATAGTACTGTGGGAGGTTGGTATAGTACTGGGGGAGGTTGGTATAGTACTGTGGGATGTTGGTATAGTACTGGGGGAGGTTGGTATAGTACTGTGGGAGGTTGGTATAATACTGGGGTAGGCTGGTATAGTACTGGGGGAGGTTGGTATAATAGTGTGGTAGGTTGGTATAATACTGGGGGAGGTTGGTATAGTACTGTGGGAGGTTGGTATAGTACTGGGGGAGGTTGGTATAGTACTGTGGGAGGTTGGTATAATACTGGGGTAGGTTGGTATAGTACTGGGGGAGGTTGGTATAGTACTGTGGGAGGTTGGTATAATACTGGGGTAGGTTGGTATAGTACTGGGGGAGGTTGGTGTAATACTGTGGTAGGTTGGTATAATACTGGGGGAGGTTGGTATAGTACTGTGGGAGGTTGGTATAGTACTGGGGGAGGTTGGTGTAGTACTGTGGGAGGTTGGTATAATACTGGGGTAGGTTGGTATAGTACTGAGGGAGGTTGGTATAATACTGTGGTAGGTTGGTATAGTACTGGGGGAGGTTGGTATAATACTGTGGTAGGTTGGTATATTACTGGGGGAGGTTGGTATAGTACTGTGGGAGGTTGGTATAGTACTGGGGGAGGTTGGTATAATACTGTGCTAGGTTGGTATAGTACTGGGGGAGGTTGGTATAGTACTGTGGGAGGTTGGTATAGTACTGGGGGAGGTTGGTATAGTACTGTGGGAGGTTGGTATAATACTGGGGTAGGTTGGTATAGTACTGGGGGAGGTTGGTATAATACTGTGGTAGGTTGGTATAGTACTGGGGGAGGTTGGTATAGTACTGTGGGAGGTTGGTATAGTACTGGGGGAGGTTGGTATAGTACTGTGGGAGGTTGGTATAGTACTGGGGGAGGTTGGTATAGTACTGTGGGAGGTTGGTATAATACTGGGGTAGGTTGGTATAGTACTGGGGGAGGTTGGTATAGTACTGTGTTAGGGTGGTATAGTACTGTGGGAGGTTGGTATAGTACTGGGGGAGGTTGGTATAGTACTGTGGGAGGTTGGTATAATACTGGGGTAGGTTGGTATAGTACTGGGGGAGGTTGGTATAATACTGTGGTAGGTTGGTATAGTACTGGGGGAGGTTGGTATAGTACTGTGGGAGGTTGGTATAGTACTGGGGGAGGTTGGTATAGTACTGTGGGAGGTTGGTATAGTACTGGGGGAGGTTGGTATAGTACTGTGGGAGGTTGGTATAATACTGGGGTAGGTTGGTATAGTACTGGGGGAGGTTGGTATAGTACTGTGTTAGGGTGGTATAGTACTGTGGGAGGTTGGTATAGTACTGGGGTAGGTTGGTATAGTACTGTGGAAGGTTGGTATAGTACTGTGGGAGGTTGGTATAGTACTGGGGTAGGTTGGTATAGTACTGGGGGAGGTTGGTGTAGTACTGTGGGAGGTTGGTATAGTACTGTGGGAGGTTGGTATAGTACTGTGGGAGGTTGGTATAGTACAGGGGTACGTTGGTATAATACTGGGGTAGGTTGGTATAGTACTGGGGGAGGTTGGTATAGTACTGTGGGAGGTTGGTATAGTACTGGCGGAGGTTCGTATAGTACTGGGGGAGGTTGGTATAGTACTGGCGGAGGTTCGTATAGTACTGTGGGAGGTTGGTAAAGTGCTGTGTGAGGTTGGTATAGTACTGGGGGAGGTAGGTATATTACTGGGGGAGGTTGGTAAAGTACTGTGGGAGGTTGGTAAAGTGCTGTGGGAGGTTGGTATAGTACTGGGGGAGGTTGGGATAGTACTGGGGGAGGTTGGTATGGTACTGTGGGAGGTTGGTAAAGTGCTGTGTGAGGTTGGTATAGTACTGGGGGAGGTAGGTATAGTACTGGGGGAGGTTGGTAAAGTACTGTGGGAGGTTGGTAAAATGCTGTGGGAGGTTGGTATAGTACTGGGGGAGGTTGGGATAGTACTGGGGGAGGTTGGTATGGTACTGTGGGAGGTTGGTAAAGTGCTGTGTGAGGTTGGTATAGTACTGGGGGAGGTAGGTATAGTACTGGGGGAGGTTGGGATAGTACTGTGGGAGGTTGGTATAGTACTGGGGGAGGTTGGGATAGTACTGGGGGAGGTTGGTATAATACTGGGGTAGGATGGTATACTACTGGGCGAGGTTGGTATAGTACTGGGGTAGGATGGTATAGTACTGTGGGAGGTTGGTATAGTACTGGGGTAGGTTGGTATAGTACTGGGGGATGTTGGTATAGTACTGGGGTAGGTTGGGATAGTACTGGGGTAGGTTGGTATAGTACTGGGGGTAGGAGGGGGGTGGGGTACGTTGCTATAGTACTGTGGGAGGTTGGTATAGTACTGGGGTAGGTTGGTATAGTACTGTGTGAGGTTGGTATAGTACTGTGGGAGGTTGGTATAATACTGTGGGAGGTTGGTATAGTACTGTGGAAGGTTGGTATAGTACTGTGGTAGTTTGGTATAGTACTGTGGGAGGTTGGTATAGTACTGTGTTAGGGTGGTATAGTACTGTGGGAGGTTGGTGGTATAGTACTGTGGGAGGTTGGTATAGTACTGGGGTAGGTTGGTATAGCACTGTGGAAGGTTGGTATAGTACTGTGGGAGGTTGGTATAGTACTGGGGAGGTTGGTATAGTACTGGGGGAGGTTGGTATAGTACTGGGGGAGGTTGGTATAGTACTGGGGTAGGCTGGTATAATACTGGGGTAGGCTGGTATAATACTGGGGTAGGCTGGTATAGTACTGTGGTAGTTTGGTATAGTACTGTGGGAGGTTGGTATAGTACTGGGGGAGGTTGGTATAGTACTGTGGTAGGTTGGTATAGTACTGTGGGAGGTTGGTATAGTACTGTGGGAGTTTGGTATAGTACTGGGGGAGGTTGGTATAATACTGGGGTAGGATGGTATACTACTGGGCGAGGTTGGTATAGTACTGGGGTAGGTTGGTATAGTACTGGGGGAGGTTGGTATAGTACTGTGGGGGGTTGGTAGAGTACTGGGGTAGGTTGGTATAAAACTGGGGTAGGTTGGTATAATACTGGGGTAGGTTGGTATAATACTGGGGTAGGTTGGTATAATACTGTGGAAGGTTGGTATAGTACTGGGGTAGGTTGGTATAGTACTGTGGTAGGTTGGTATAATACTGGGGGAGGTTGATATAGTACTGGGGGAGGTTGGTATAGTACTGTGGGAGGTTGGTATAATACTGGGGTAGGTTGGTATAGTACTGTGGTAGGTTGGTATAATACTGGGGGAGGTTGGTATAGTACTGGGGGACGTTGGTATAATACTGGGGTAGGTTGGTATAGTACTGTGGGAGGTTGGTATAGTACTGTGGGAGGTTGGTATAGTACTGGGTGAGGTTGGTATAATACTGGGGTAGGTTGGTATAGTACTGGGGTAGGTTGGTATAGTACTGTGGGAGGTTGGTATAGTACTGGGGTAGGTTGGTATAGTACTGTGGGAGGTTGGTATAGTACTGTGGGAGGTTGGTATAGTACTGGGTGAGGTTGGTATAATACTGGGGTAGGTTGGTATAGTACTGGGGTAGGTTGGTATAATACTGGGGTAGGTTGGTATAGTACTGGGGTAGGTTGGTATAGTACTGTGGGAGGTTGGTATAGTACTGTGGGAGGTTGGTATAATACTGGGTGAGGTTGGTATAATACTGAGGTAGGTTGGTATAATACTGGGGTAGGTTGGTATAGTACTGGGGTAGGTTGGTATAGTACTGGGGGAGGTTGGTATAGTACTGTGGGAGGTTGGTATAGTACTGTGGGAGGTTGGGATAGTACTGTGTTAGGGTGGTATAGTACTGGGGTAGGTTGGTATATTACTGGGGGAGGTTGGTATAGTACTGTGGGAGGTTGGTATAGTACTGGGGGAGGTTGGTATATTACTGGGGGAGGTTGGTATAGTACTGTGGGAGGTTGGTATAGTACTGGGGGAGGTTGGTATAGTACTGTGGGAGGTTGGTATATTACTGGGGGAGGTTGGTATAGTACTGGGGGAGGTTGGTATAGTACTGGGGGAGGTTGGTATAGTACTGTGGTAGGTTGGTATAGTACTGTGGTAGGTTGGTATAGTACTGTGTGAGGCTGGTATAGTACTGTGGGAGGTTGGTATAGCACTGTGGGAGGGTGGTATAGTACTGGGGTAGGTTGGTATAGTACTGTGTGAGGCTGGTATAGTACTGTGGGAGGTTGGTATAGCACTGTGGGAGGTTGGTATAGTACTGTGGGAGTTTGGTATAGTACTGGGGTAGGTTAGGATAGTACTGGGGGAGGTTGGTATAATACTGGGGTAGGATGGTATACTACTGGGCGAGGTTGGTATAGTACTGGGATAGGTTGGTATAGTACTGTGGGAGGTTGGTATAGTACTGGGATAGATTGGTATAGTACTGGGGGAGGTTGGTATAGTACTGGGGTAGGTTGGGATAGTACTGGGGTAGGTTGGTATAGTACTGGGGGTAGGAGGGGGGGGGGGGGGGGTACGTTGCTATAGTACTGTGGGAGGTTGGTATAGTACTGGGGTAGGTTGGTATAGTACTGTGTGAGGTTGGTATAGTACTGTGGGAGGTTGGTATAATACTGTGGGAGGTTGGTATAGTACTGTGGAAGGTTGGTATAGTACTGTGGTAGTTTGGTATAGTACTGTGGGAGGTTGGTATAGTACTGTGTTAGGGTGGTATAGTACTGTGGGAGGTTGGTGGTATAGTACTGTGGGAGGTTGGTATAGTACTGGGGTAGGTTGGTATAGTACTGTGGAAGGTTGGTATAGTACTGTGGGAGGTTGGTATAGTACTGGGGGAGGTTGGTATAGTACTGGGGGAGGTTGGTATAATACTGGGGGAGGTTGGTATAGAACTGGGGGAGGTTGGTATAGTACTGGGGTAGGTTGGTATAATACTGGGGTAGGTTGGTATAGTACTGTGGGAGGTTGGTATAGTACTGTGGGAGGTTGGTATAGTACTGGCTGAGGTTGGTATAATACTGGGGTAGGTTGGTATAGTACTGGGGTAGGTTGGTATAGTACTGTGGGAGGTTGGTATAGTACTGGGGTAGGTTGGTATAGTACTGTGGGAGGTTGGTATAGTACTGTGGGAGGTTGGTATAGTACTGGGTGAGGTTGGTATAATACTGGGGTAGGTTGGTATAGTACTGGGGTAGGTTGGTATAATACTGGGGTAGGTTGGTATAGTACTGGGGTAGGTTGGTATAGTACTGTGGGAGGTTGGTATAGTACTGTGGGAGGTTGGTATAATACTGGGTGAGGTTGGTATAATACTGGGGTAGGTTGGTATAATACTGGGGTAGGTTGATATATTACTGGGGTAGGTTGGTATAGTACCGGGGGAGGTTGGTATAGTACTGTGGGAGGTTGGGATAGTACTGTGTTAGGGTGGTATAGTACTGGGGTAGGTTGGTATATTACTGGGGGAGGTTGGTATAGTACTGTGGGAGGTTGGTATAGTACTGGGGGAGGTTGGTATAGTACTGTGGGAGGTTGGTATAGTACTGGGGGAGGTTGGTATAGTACTGTGGGAGGTTGGTATAGTACTGGGGGAGGTTGGTATAGTACTGTGGGAGGTTGGTATAGTACTGTGGAAGGTTGGTATAGTACTGGGGTAGGTTGGTATAGTACTGGGGGAGGTTGGTATAGTACTGGGGGAGGTTGGTATAGTACTGTGGGAGGTTGGTATAATACTGGGGTAGGTTGGTATAGTACTGGGGGAGGTTGGTATAATACTATGGTAGGTTGGTATAGTACTGGGCGAGGTTGGTATAATACTGTGGGAGGTTGGTATAATACTGGGGTAGGTTGGTATAGTACTGGGGGAGGTTGGTATAATACTGTGGTAGTTTGGTATAGTACTGGGGGAGGTTGGTATAGTACTGTGGGAGGTTGGTATAATACTGTGGTAGGTTGGTATAGCACTGGGGGAGGCTGGTATAGTACTGTGGGAGGTTGGTATAGTACTGGAGGATGTTGGTATAGTACTGTGGGAGGTTGGTATAGTACTGGGGGAGGTTGGTATAGTACTGTGGGAGGTTGGTATAATACTGGGGTAGGTTGGTATAGTACTGGGGGAGGTTGGTATAGTACTGTGGGAGGTTGGTATAATACTGGGGTAGGTTGGTATAGTACTGGGGGAGGTTGGTATAATACTGTGGTAGGTTGGTATAGTACTGGGGGAGGTTGGTATAGTACTGTGGGAGGTTGGTATAGTACTGGGGGAGGTTGGTGTAGTACTGTGGGAGGTTGGTATAATACTGGGGTAGGTTGGTATAGTACTGGGGGAGGTTGGTATAATACTGTGGTAGGTTGGTATAGTACTGGGGGAGGTTGGTATAATACTGTGGTAGGTTGGTATAGTACTGGGGGAGGTTGGTATAGTACTGTGGGAGGTTGGTATAGTACTGGGGGAGGTTGGTATAATACTGGGGTAGGTTGGTATAGTACTGGGGGAGGTTGGTATAATACTGTGGTAGGTTGGTATAGTACTGGGGGAGGTTGGTATAGTACTGTGGGAGGTTGGTATAGTACTGGGGGAGGTTGGTATAGTACTGTGGGAGGTTGGTATAATACTGGGGGAGGTTGGTATAGTACTGGGGGAGGTTGGTATAATGCTGTGGTAGGTTGGTATAGTACTGGGGGAGGTTGGTATAGTACTGTGGGAGGTTGGTATAGTACTGTGGGAGGTTGGTATAGTACTGTGTTAGGGTGGTATAGTACTGGGGTAGGTTGGTATATTACTGGGGGAGGTTGGTATAGTACTGTGGGAGGTTGGTATAGTACTGGGGGAGGTTGGTATAGTACTGTGGGAGGTTGGTATAGTACTGTGGGAGGTTGGTATAGTACTGGGTGAGGTTGGTATAATACTGGGGTAGGTTGGTATAGTACTGGGGTAGGTTGGTATAGTACTGTGGGAGGTTGGTATAGTACTGGGGCAGGTTGGTATAGTACTGTGGGAGGTTGGTATAGTACTGGGTGAGGTTGGTATAATACTGGGGTAGGTTGGTATAGTACTGGGGTAGGTTGGTATAATACTGGGGTAGGTTGGTATAGTACTGGGGTAGGTTGGTATAGTACTGTGGGAGGTTGGTATAGTACTGTGGGAGGTTGGTATAATACTGGGTGAGGTTGGTATAATACTGGGGTAGGTTGGTATAATACTGGGGTAGGTTGGTATAGTACTGGGGTAGGTTGGTATAGTACTGGGGGAGGTTGGTATAGTACTGTGGGAGGTTGGTATAGTACTGTGGGAGGTTGGGATAGTACTGTGTTAGGGTGGTATAGTACTGGGGTAGGTTGGTATATTACTGGGGGAGGTTGGTATAGTACTGTGGGAGGTTGGTATAGTACTGGGGGAGGTTGGTATAGTACTGGGGGAGGTTGGTATAGTACTGTGGGAGGTTGGTATAGTACTGGGGGAGGTTGGTATAGTACTGTGGGAGGTTGGTATAGTACTGGGGGAGGTTGGTATAGTACTGGGGGAGGTTGGTATAGTACTGGGGGAGGTTGGTATAGTACTGTGGGAGGTTGGTATAGTACTGTGGTAGGTTGGTATCGTACTGTGTGAGGCTGGTATAGTACTGTGGGAGGTTGGTATAGCACTGTGGGAGGGTGGTATAGTACTGGGGTAGGTTGGTATAGTACTGTGTGAGGCTGGTATAGTACTGTGGGAGGTTGGTATAGCACTGTGGGAGGTTGGTATAGTACTGTGGGAGTTTGGTATAGTACTGGGGTAGGTTGGGATAGTACTGGGGGAGGTTGGTATAATATTGGGGTAGGATGGTATACTACTGGGCGAGGTTGGTATAGTACTGGGATAGGTTGGTATAGTACTGGGGTAGATTGGTATAGTACTGGGGGAGGTTGGTATAGTACTGGGGTAGGTTGGGATAGTACTGGGGTAGGTTGGTATAGTACTGGGGGTAGGAGGGGGGGGGGGGGGGGGTACGTTGCTATAGTACTGTGGGAGGTTGGTATAGTACTGGGGTAGGTTGGTATAGTACTGTGTGAGGTTGGTATAGTACTGTGGGAGGTTGGTATAATACTGTGGGAGGTTGGTATAGTACTGTGGAAGGTTGGTATAGTACTGTGGTAGTTTGGTATAGTACTGTGGGAGGTTGGTATAATACTGTGTTAGGGTGGTATAGTACTGTGGGAGGTTGGTGGTATAGTACTGTGGGAGGTTGGTATAGTACTGGGGTAGGTTGGTATAGTACTGTGGAAGGTTGGTATAGTACTGTGGGAGGTTGGTATAGTACTGGGGGAGGTTGGTATAGTACTGGGGGAGGTTGGTATAATACTAGGGGAGGTTGGTATAGAACTGGGGGAGGTTGGTATAGTACTGGGGTAGGTTGGTATAATACTGGGGTAGGTTGGTATAGTACTGTGGGAGGTTGGTATAGTACTGTGGGAGGTTGGTATAGTAGTGGGTGAGGTTGGTATACTACTGGGGTAGGTTGGTATAGTACTGGGTTAGGTTGGTATAGTACTGTGGGAGGTTGGTATATACTGGGGTAGGTTGGTATAGTACTGTGGGAGGTTGGTATAGTACTGTGGGAGGTTGGTATAGTACTGGGTGAGGTTGGTATAATACTGGGGTAGGTTGGTATAGTACTGGGGTAGGTTGGTATAATACTGGGGTAGGTTGGTATAGTACTGGGGTAGGTTGGTATAGTACTGTGGGAGGTTGGTATAGTACTGTGGGAGGTTGGTATAATACTGGGTGAGGTTGGTATAATACTGGGGTAGGTTGGTATAATACTGGGGTAGGTTGGTATATTACTGGGGTAGGTTGGTATAGTACCGGGGGAGGTTGGTATAGTACTGTGGGAGGTTGGGATAGTACTGTGTTAGGGTGGTATAGTACTGGGGTAGGTTGGTATATTACTGGGGGAGGTTGTTATAGTACTGTGGGAGGTTGGTATAGTACTGGGGGAGGTTGGTATAGTACTGTGGGAGGTTGGTATAGTACTGGGGGAGGTTGGTATAGTACTGTGGGAGGTTGGTATAGTACTGGGGGAGGTTGGTATAGTACTGTGGGAGGTTGGTATAGTACTGTGGAAGGTTGGTATAGTACTGGGGTAGGTTGGTATAGTACTGGGGGAGGTTGGTATAGTACTGGGGGAGGTTGGTATAGTACTGTGGGAGGTTGGTATAATACTGGGGTAGGTTGGTATAGTACTGGGGGAGGTTGGTATAATACTGTGGTAGGTTGGTATAGTACTGGGCGAGGTTGGTATAATACTGTGGGAGGTTGGTATAATACTGGGGTAGGTTGGTATAGTACTGGGGGAGGTTGGTATAATACTGTGGTAGTTTGGTATAGTACTAGGGGAGGTTGGTATAGTACTGTGGGAGGTTGGTATAATACTGTGGTAGGTTGGTATAGCACTGGGGGAGGCTGGTATAGTACTGTGGGAGGTTGGTATAGTACTGGAGGATGTTGGTATAGTACTGTGGGAGGTTGGTATAGTACTGGGGGAGGTTGGTATAGTACTGTGGGAGGTTGGTATAATACTGGGGTAGGTTGGTATAGTACTGGGGGAGGTTGGTATAATACTGTGGTAGGTTGTTATAGTACTGGGGGAGGTTGGTATAGTACTGTGGGAGGTTGGTATAGTACTGGGGGAGGTTGGTATAGTACTGTGGGAGGTTGGTATAATACTGGGGTAGGTTGGTATAGTACTGGGGGAGGTTGGTATAGTACTGTGGGAGGTTGGTATAATACTGGGGTAGGTTGGTATAGTACTGGGGGATGTTGGTATAATACTGTGGTAGGTTGGTATAGTACTGGGGGAGGTTGGTATAGTACTGTGGGAGGTTGGTATAGTACTGGGGGAGGTTGGTGTAGTACTGTGGGAGGTTGGTATAATACTGGGGTAGGTTGGTATAGTACTGGGGGAGGTTGGTATAATACTGTGGTAGGTTGGTATAGTACTGGGGGAGGTTGGTATAATACTGTGGTAGGTTGGTATAGTACTG
This sequence comes from Eledone cirrhosa, assembly GCA_964016885.1. NCBI lineage: Eukaryota > Metazoa > Mollusca > Cephalopoda > Octopoda > Eledonidae > Eledone > Eledone cirrhosa. Next base: position 439,788,668 of record OZ024740.1, on the reverse strand, counting down.
GGGGAGGTTGGGATAGTACTGTGGGAGGTTGGTATAGTACTGGGGGAGGTTGGTATAATACTGGGGTAGGCTGGTATAGTACTGGGGAAGGTTGGTATAATACTGTGGTAGGTTGGTATAGTACTGGGGGAGGTTGGTATAGTACTGTGGGAGGTTGGTATAGTACTGGGGGAGGTTGGTATAGTACTGTGGGAGGTTGGTATAATACTGGGGGAGGTTGGTATAGTACTGGGGGAGGTTGGTATAATACTGTGGTAGGTTGGTATAGTACTGGGGGAGGTTGGTATAGTACTGTGGGAGGTTGGTATAGTACTGTGGGAGGTTGGTATAGTACTGTGTTAGGGTGGTATAGTACTGGGGTAGGTTGGTATATTACTGGGGGAGGTTGGTATAGTACTGTGGGAGGTTGGTATAGTACTGGGGGAGGTTGGTATAGTACTGTGGGAGGTTGGTATAGTACTGGGGGAGGTTGGTATAGTACTGTGGGAGGTTGGTATAATACTGGGGTAGGTTGGTATAGTACTGGGGGAGGTTGGTATAGTACTGTGTTAGGGTGGTATAGTACTGTGGGAGGTTGGTATAGTACTGTGGGAGGTTGGTATAGTACTGGCGGAGGTTCGTATAGTACTGGGGGAGGTTGGTATAGTACTGGCGGAGGTTCGTATAGTACTGGGGAAGGTTGGTATGGTACTGTGGGAGGTTGGTAAAGTGCTGTGTGAGGTTGGTATAGTACTGGGGGAGGTAGGTATAGTACTGGGGGAGGTTGGTATAGTACTGGGGGAGGTTGGTAAAGTACTGTGGGAGGTTGGTATAGTACTGGGGGAGGTTGGGATAGTACTGGGGGAGGTTGGTATAATACTGGGGTAGGATGGCATACTACTGGGCGAGGTTGGTATAGTACTGGGGTAGGTTGGTATAGTACTGTGGGAGGTTGGTATAGTACTGGGGTAGGTTGGTATAGTACTGTGGGAGGTTGGTATAGTACTGGGGATAGGTTGGTATAGTACTGGGGGAGGTTTGTATAGTACTGGGGTAGGTTGGGATAGTACTGTGTGAGGTTGGTATAGTACTGTGGGAGGTTGGTATAATACTGTGGGAGGTTGGTATAGTACTGTGGAAGGTTGGTATAGTACTGTGGTAGTTTGGTATAGTACTGTGGGAGGTTGGTATAGTACTGTGTTAGGGTGGTATAGTACTGCGGGAGGTTGGTGGTATAGTACTGTGTGAGGTTGGTATAGTACTGGGGTAGGTTGGTATAGTACTGTGGAAGGTTGGTATAGTACTGTGGGAGGTTGGTATAGTACTGGGGGAGGTTGGTATAGTACTGGGGGAGGTTGGTATAGTACTGGGGGAGGTTGGTATAGTACTGGGGTAGGTTGGTATAATACTGGGGTAGGCTGGTATAATACTGGGGTAGGCTGGTATAGTACTGTGGTAGTTTGGTATAGTACTGTAGGAGGTTGTTATAGTACTGGGGGAGGTTGGTATAGTACTGTGGTAGGTTGGTATAGTACTGTGGGAGGTTGGGATAGTACTGTGGGAGTTTGGTATAGTACTGGGGGAGGTTGGTATAATACTGGGGTAGGATGGTATACTACTGGGCGACGTTGGTATAGTACTGGGGTAGGTTGGTATAGTACTGGGGGAGGTTGGTATAGTACTGTGGGAGGTTGGTAGAGTACTGGGGTAGGTTGGTATAATACTGGGGTAGGTTGGTATAATACTGGGGTAGGTTGGTATAATACTGTGGAAGGTTGGTATAGTACTGGGGTAGGTTGGTATAGTACTGTGGTAGGTTGGTATAATACTGGGGGAGGTTGATATAGTACTGGGGGAGGTTGGTATAATACTGTGGGAGGTTGGTATAATACTGGGGTAGGTTGGTATAGTACTGTGGTAGGTTGGTATAATACTGGGGGAGGTTGGTATAGTACTGGGGGAGGTTGGTATAGTACTGGGGTAGGTTGGTATAATACTGGGGTAGGTTGGTATTGTACTGGGGTAGGTTGGTATAGTAATGTGGTAGGTTGGTATAATACTGGGGGAGGTTGGTATAGAACTGGGGGAGGTTGGTATAGTACTGGGGTAGGTTGGTATAATACTGGGGTAGGTTGGTATAGTACTGTGGGAGGTTGGTATAGTACTGTGGGAGGTTGGTATAGTACTGGGTGAGGTTGGTATAATACTGGGGTAGGTTGGTATAGTACTGGGATAGGTTGGTATAGTACTGTGGGAGGTTGGTATAGTACTGGGGTAGGTTGGTATAGTACTGTGGGAGGTTGGTATAGTACTGTGGGAGGTTGGTATAGTACTGGGTGAGGTTGGTATAATACTGGGGTAGGTTGGTATAGTACTGGGGTAGGTTGGTATAATACTGGGGTAGGTTGGTATAGTACTGGGGTAGGTTGGTATAGTACTGTGGGAGGTTGGTATAGTACTGTGGGAGGTTGGTATAATACTGGGTGAGGTTGGTATAATACTGGGGTAGGTTGGTATAATACTGGGGTGGGTTGGTATAGTACTGGGGTAGGTTGGTATAGTACTGGGGGAGGTTGGTATAGTACTGTGGTTGGTATAGTACTGTGGGAGGTTGGGATAGTACTGTGTTAGGGTGGTATAGTACTGGGGTAGGTTGGTATATTACTGGGGGAGGTTGGTATAGTACTGTGGGAGGTTGGTATAGTACTGGGGGAGGTTGGTATAGTACTGGGGGAGGTTGGTATAGTACTGTGGGAGGTTGGTATAGTACTGGGGGAGGTTGGTATAATACTGTGGGAGGTTGGTATATTACTGGGGGAGGTTGGTATAGTACTGGGGGAGGTTGGTATAGTACTGGGGGAGGTTGGTATAGTACTGGGGGAGGTTGGTATAGTACTGTGGGAGGTTGGTATAGTACTGTGTGAGGCTGGTATAGTACTGTGGGAGGTTGGTATAGCACTGTGGGAGGTTGGTATAGTACTGGGGTAGGTTGGTATCGTACTGTGTGAGGCTGGTATAGTACTGTGGGAGGTTGGTATAGCACTGTGGGAGGTTGGTATAGTACTGTGGGAGTTTTGTATAGTACTGGGGTAGGTTGGGATAGTACTGGGGGAGGTTGGTATAATACTGGGGTAGGATGGTATACTACTGGGCGAGGTTGGTATAGTACTGGGGTAGGTTGGTATAGTACTGTGGGAGGTTGGTATAGTACTGGGGTAGGTTGGTATATTACTGGGGGAGGTTGGTATAGTACTGGGGTAGGTTGGGATAGTACTGGGGTAGGTTGGTATAGTACTGGGGGTAGGAGGGGGGGGGGGGGGTACGTTGCTATAGTACTGTGGGAGGTTGGTATAGTACTGGGGTAGGTTGGTATAGGACTGTGTGAGGTTGGTATAGTACTGTGGAAGGTTGGTATAGTACTGTGGTAGTTTGGTATAGTACTGTGAGAGGTTGGTATAGTACTGTGTTAGGGTGGTATAGTACTGTGGGAGGTTGATGGTATAGTACTGTGGGAGGTTGGTATAGTACTGGGGTAGGTTGGTATAGTACTGTGGAAGGTTGGTATAGTACTGTGGGAGGTTGGTATGTACTGGGGGGGGGGGGGGTATAGTACTGGGGGAGGTTGGTATAGTACTGGGGGAGGTTGGTATAGTACTGGGGTAGGTTGGTATAATACTGGGGTAGGCTGGTATAATACTGGAGTAGGCTGGTATAGTACTGTGGTAGTTTGGTATAGTACTGTGGGAGGTTGGTATAGTACTGGGGGAGGTTGGTATAGTACTGTGGTAGGTTGGTATAGTACTGTGGGAGGTTGGTATAGTACTGTGGGAGTTTGGTATAGTACTGGGGGAGGTTGGTATAATACTGGGGTAGGATGGTATGCTACTGGGCGAGGTTGGTATAGTACTGGGGTAGGTTGGTATAGTACTGGGGGAGGTTGGTATAGTAATGTGGGAGGTTGGTAGAGTACTGGGGTAGGTTGGTATAAAACTGGGGTAGGTTGGTATAATACTGGGGTAGGTTGGTATAATACTGGGGTAGGTTGGTATAATACTGTGGAAGGTTGGTATAGTACTGGGGTAGGTTGGTATAGTACTGTGGTAGGTTGGTATAATACTGGGGGAGGTTGATATAGTACTGGGGGAGGTTGGTATAGTACTGAGGGAGGTTGGTATAATACTGGGGTAGGTTGGTATAGTACTGTGGTAGGTTGGTATAATACTGGGGGAGGTTGGTATAGTACTGGGGTAGGTTGGTATAGTACTGGGGTAGGTTGGTATAATACTGGGGTAGGTTGGTATTGTACTGGGGTAGGTTGGTATAGTACTGTGGTAGGTTGGTATAATACTGGGGGAGGTTGGTATAGAACTGGGGGAGGTTGGTATAGTACTGGGGTAGGTTGGTATAATACTGGGGTAGGTTGGTATAGTACTGTGGGAGGTTGGTATAGTACTGTGGGAGGTTGGCATAGTACTGGGTGAGGTTGGTATAACACTGGGGGTAGGTTGGTATAGTACTGGGGTAGGTTGGTATAGTACTGTGGGAGGTTGGTATAGTACTGGGGTAGGTTGGTATAGTACTGTGGGAGGTTGGTATAGTACTGTGGGAGGTTGGTATAGTACTGGGTGAGGTTGGTATAATACTGGGGTAGGTTGGTATACTACTGGGGTAGGTTGGTATAATACTGGGGTAGGTTGGTATAGTACTGGGGTAGGTTGGTATAGTACTGTGGGAGGTTGGTATAGTACTGTGGGAGGTTGGTATAGTACTGGGGGAGGTTGATATAGTACTGTGGGAGGTTGGTATAGTACTGGGGGAGGTTGGTATAGTACTGTGGGAGGTTGGTATAGTACTGTGGAAGGTTGGTATAGTACTGGGGTAGGTTGGTATAGTACTGGGGGAGGTTGGTATAGTACTGGGGGAGGTTGGTATAGTACTGTGGGAGGTTGGTATAATACTGGGGGTAGGTTGGTATAGTACTGGGGGAGGTTGGTATAATACTGTGGTAGGTTGGTATAGTACTGGGCGAGGTTGGTATAGTACTGTGGGAGGTTGGTATAATACTGGGGTAGGTTGGTATAGTACTGGGGGAGGTTGGTATAATACTGTGGTAGTTTGGTATAGTACTGGGGGAGGTTGGTATAGTACTGTGGGAGGTTGGTATAATACTGTGGTAGGTTGGTATAGCACTGGGGGAGGTCGGTATAGTACTGTGGGAGGTTGGTATAGTACTGGGGGAGGTTGGTATAGTACTGTGGGAGGTTGGTATAGTACTGGGGGAGGTTGGTATAGTACTGTGGGAGGTTGGTATAATACTGGGGTAGGTTGGTATAGTACTGGGGGAGGTTGGTATAATACTGTGGTAGGTTGGTATAGTACTGGGGGAGGTTGGTATAGTACTGTGGGAGGTTGGCATAGTACTGGGGGAGGTTGGTATAGTACTGTGGGAGGTTGGTATAATACTGGGGTAGGTTGGTATAGTACTGGGGGAGGTTGGTATAGTACTGTGGGAGGTTGGTATAATACTGGGGTAGGTTGGTATAGTACTGGGGGAGGTTGGTATAATACTGTGGTAGGTTGGTATAGTACTGGGGGAGGTTGGTATAGTACTGGGGGAGGTTGGTGTATTACTGTGGGAGGTTGGTATAATACTGGGGTAGGTTGGTATAGTACTGGGGGAGGTTGGTATAATACTGTGGTAGGTTGGTATAGTACTGGGGGAGGTTGGTATAATACTGTGGTAGGTTGGTATAGTACTGGGGGAGGTTGGTATAGTACTGTGGGAGGTTGGTATAGTACTGGGGGAGGTTGGTATAATACTGTGGTAGGTTGGTATAGTACTGGGGGAGGTTGGTATAATACTGTGGTAGGTTGGTATAGTACTGGGGGAGGTTGGTATAGTACTGTGGGAGGTTGGTATAGTACTGGGGGAGGTTGGTATAGTACTGTGGGAGGTTGGTATAATACTGGGGTAGGTTGGTATAGTACTGGGGGAGGTTGGTATAATACTGTGGTAGGTTGGTATAGTACTGGCAGAGGTTGGTATAGTACTGTGGGAGGTTGGTATAGTACTGTGTTAGGGTGGTACAGTACTGGGATAGGTTGGTATATTACTGGGGGAGGTTGGTATAGTACTGTGGGAGGTTGGTATAGTGCTGGGGGAGGTTGGTATAGTACTGTGGGAGTTTGGTATAGTACTGGGGGAGGTTGGTATAATACTGTGGGAGGTTGGTATAATACTGGGGTAGGTTGGTATAGTACTGGGGGAGGTTGGTATAGTACTGTGTTAGGGTGGTATAGTACTGTGGGAGGTTGGTATAGTACTGGGGTAGGTTGGTATAGTACTGTGGAAGGTTGGTATAGTACTGTGGGAGGTTGGTATAGTACTGGGGTAGGTTGGTATAATACTGGGGTAGGTTGGTATAGTACTGGGGGAGGTTGGTGTAGTACTGGGGGAGGTTGGTATAGTACTGTGGGAGGTTGGTATAATACTGTGGGAGGTTGGTATAGTACTGGGGTAGGTTGGTATAATACTGGGGTAGGTTGGTATAGTACTGGGGGAGGTTGGTATAGTACTGTGGAAGGTTAGTATAGTACTGGCGGAGGTTCGTATAGTACTGGGGGGGGGGTATAGTACTGGCGGAGGTTCGTATAGTACTGGGGGAGGTTGGTATGGTACTGTGGGAGGTTGGTAAAGTGCTGTGTGAGGTTGGTATAGTACTGGGGGAGGTAGGTATAGTACTGGGGGAGGTTGGTATAGTACTGGGGGAGGTTGGTAAAGTACTGTGGGAGGTTGGTATAGTACTGGGGGAGGTTGGTAAAGTACTGTGGGAGGTTGGTCCAGTACTGGGGGAGGATGGTATATTACTGTGGGAGGTTGGTAAAGTACTGTGGGAGGTTGGTACAGTACTGGGGGAGGTTTGTATAGTACTGGGGGAGGTTTGTATAGTACTGGGGGAGGTTGGTAGACTACTGTGGGAGGTTGGTAAAGTACTGTGGGAGGTTGGTACAGTACTGGGGGAGGTTGGTATAGTACTGTGGGAGGTTGGTATAGTACTGGGGGAGGTTTGTATAGTACTGGGGGAGGTTTGTATAGTACTGGGGGAGGTTGGTATAGTACTGTGGGAGGTTGGTAAAGTACTGTGGGAGGTTGGTACAGTACTGGGGGAGGTTGGTATAGTACTGTGGGAGGTTGGTATAGTACTGGGGGAGGTTTGTATAGTACTGGGGGAGGTTTGTATAGTACAGGGGGAGGTTGGTAGAGTAGTGTGGGAGGTTGGTAAAGTACTGTGGGAGGTTGGTACAGTACTGGGGGAGGTTGGTATAGTACTGTGGGAGGTTGGTATAGTACTGGGGGAGGTTTGTATAGTACTGGGGGAGGTTTGTATAGTACTGGGGGAGGTTGGTAGAGTAGTGTGGGAGGTTGGTAAAGTACTGTGGGAGGTTGGTACACTACTGGGGGAGGTTGGTATAGTACTGTGGGAGGTTGGTATAGTACTGTGGGAGGTTGGTATAGTACTGGGTGAGGTTGGTATAATACTGGGGTAGGTTGGTATAGTACTGGGGTAGGTTGGTATAGTACTGTGGGAGGTTGGTATAGTACTGGGGTAGGTTGGTATAGTACTGTGGGAGGTTGGTATAGTACTGTGGGAGGTTGGTATAGTACTGGGTGAGGTTGGTATAATACTGGGGTAGGTTGGTATAGTACTGGGGTAGGTTGGTATAATACTGGGGTAGGTTGGTATAGTACTGGGGTAGGTTGGTATAGTACTGTGGGAGGTTGGTATAGTACTGTGGGAGGTTGGTATAATACTGGGTGAGGTTGGTATAATACTGGGGTAGGTTGGTATAATACTGGGGTAGGTTGGTATAGTACTGAGGTAGGTTGGTATAGTACTGGGGGATGTTTGTATAGTACTGTGGGAGGTTGGTATAGTACTGTGGGAGGTTGGGATAGTACTGTGTTAGGGTGGTATAGTACTGGGGTAGGTTGGTATATTACTGGGGGAGGTTGGTATAATACTGTGGGAGGTTGGTATAGTACTGGGGGAGGTTGGTATAGTACTGGGGGAGGTTGGTATAGTACTGTGGGAGGTTGGTATAGTACTGGGGGAGGTTGGTATAATACTGTGGGAGGTTGGTATATTACTGGGGGAGGTTGGTATAGTACTGGGGGAGGTTGGTATAGTACTGGGGGAGGTTGGTATAATACTGGGGGAGGTTGGTATAGTACTGTGGGAGGTTGGTATAGCACTGTGGTAGGTTGGTATAGTACTGTGTGAGGCTGGTATAGTACTGTGGGAGGTTGGTATAGCACTGTGGGAGGTTGGTATAGTACTGGGGTAGGTTGGTATAGTACTGTGTGAGGCTGGTATAGTACTGTGGGAGGTTGGTATAGCACTGTGGGAGGTTGGTATAGTACTGTGGGAGTTTGGTATAGTACCGGGGTAGGCTGGGATAGTACTGGGGGAGGTTGGTATAATACTGGGGTAGGATGGTATACTACTGGGCGAGGTTGGTATAGTACTGGGGTAGGTTGGTATAGTACTGTGGGAGGTTGGTATAGTACTGGGGTAGGTTGGTATAGTACTGGGGGAGGTTGGTATAGTACTGGGGGAGGTTGGTATAGTACTGGGGGAGGTTGGTATAGTACTGGGGTAGGTTGGTATAATACTGGGGTAGGCTGGTATAATACTGGGGTAGGCTGGTATAGTACTGTGGTAGTTTGGTATAGTACTGTGGGAGGTTGGTATAGTACTGGGGGAGGTTGGTATAGTACTGTGGTAGGTTGGTATAGTACTGTGGGAGGTTGGTATAGTACTGTGGGAGTTTGGTATAGTACTGGGGGAGGTTGGTATAATACTGGGGTAGGATGGTATGCTACTGGGCGAGGTTGGTATAGTACTGGGGTAGGTTGGTATAGTACTGGGGGAGGTTGGTATAGTACTGTGGGAGGTTGGTAGAGTACTGGGGTAGGTTGGTATAAAACTGGGGTAGGTTGGTATAATACTGGGGTAGGTTGGTATAATACTGGGGTAGGTTGGTATAATACTGTGGAAGGTTGGTATAGTACTGGGGTAGGTTGGTATAGTACTGTGGTAGGTTGGTATAATACTGGGGGAGGTTGATATAGTACTGGGGGAGGTTGGTATAGTACTGTGGGAGGTTGGTATAATACTGGTGTAGGTTGGTATAGTACTGTGGTAGGTTGGTATAATACTGGGGGAGGTTGGTATAGTACTGGGGGAGGTTGGTATAGTACTGGGGTAGGTTGGTATAATACTGGGGTAGGTTGGTATTGTAATGGGGTAGGTTGGTATAGTACTGTGGTAGGTTGGTATAATACTGGGGGAGGTTGGTATAGAACTGGGGGAGGTTGGTATAGTACTGGGGTAGGTTGGTATAATACTGGGGTAGGTTGGTATTGTACTGGGGTAGGTTGGTATAGTACTGTGGTAGGTTGGTATAATACTGGGGGAGGTTGGTATAGAACTGGGGGAGGTTGGTATAGTACTGGGGTAGGTTGGTATAGTACTGTGGGAGGTTGGTATAGTACTGGGCTAGGTTGGTATAGTACTGTGGGAGGTTGGTATAGTACTGTGGGAGGTTGGTATAGTACTGGGTGAGGTTGGTATAATACTGGGGTAGGTTGGTATAGTACTGGGGTAGGTTGGTATAATACTGGGGTAGGTTGGTATAGTACTGGGGTAGGTTGGTATAGTACTGTGGGAGGTTGGTATAGTACTGTGGGAGGTTGGTATAATACTGGGTGAGGTTGGTATAATACTGGGGTAGGTTGGTATAATACTGGGGTAGGTTGGTATAGTACTGGGGTAGGTTGGTATAGTACTGGGGGAGGTTGGTATAGTACTGTGGGAGGTTGGTATAGTACTGTGGGAGGTTGGGATAGTACTGTGTTAGGGTGGTATAGTACTGGGGTAGGTTGGTATATTACTGGGGGAGGTTGGTATAGTACTGTGGGAGGTTGGTATAGTACTGGGGGAGGTTGGTATAGTACTGGGGGAGGTTGGTATAGTACTGTGGGAGGTTGGTGTAGTACTGTGGAAGGTTGGTATAGTACTGGGGTAGGTTGGTATAGTACTGGGGGAGGTTGGTATAGTACTGGGGGAGGTTGGTATAGTACTGTGGGAGGTTGGTATAATACTGGGGTAGGTTGGTATAGTACTGGGGGAGGTTGGTATAATACTGTGGTAGGTTGGTATAGTACTGGGCGAGGTTGGTATAGTACTGTGGGAGGTTGGTATAATACTGGGGTAGGTTGGTATAGTACTGGGGGAGGTTGGTATAATGCTGTGGTAGTTTGGTATAGTACTGGGGGAGGTTGGTATAGTACTGTGGGAGGTTGGTATAATACTGTGGTAGGTTGGTATAGCACTGGGGGAGGTTGGTATAGTACTGTGGGAGGTTGGTATAGTACTGGGGGAGGTTGGTATAGTACTGTGGGAGGTTGGTATAGTACTGGGGGAGGTTGGTATAATACTGGGGTAGGTTGGTATAGTACTGGGGGAGGTTGGTATAGTACTGTGGGAGGTTGGTGTAGTACTGGGGGAGGTTGGTATAGTACTGTGGGAGGTTGGTATAGTACTGGGGGAGGTTGGTATAGTACTGTGGGAGGTTGGTATAATACTGGGGTAGGTTGGTATAGTACTGGGGGAGGTTGGTATAGTACTGTGTTAGGGTGGTATAGTACTGTGGGAGGTTGGTATAGTACTGGGGTAGGTTGGTATAGTACTGTGGAAGGTTGGTATAGTACTGTGGGAGGTTGGTATAGTACTGGGGTAGGTTGGTATAATACTGGGGTAGGTTGGTATAGTACTGGGGGAGGTTGGTGTAGTACTGGGGGAGGTTGGTATAGTACTGTGGGAGGTTGGTATAGTACTGTGGGAGGTTGGTATAGTACTGGGGTAGGTTGGTATAATACTGGGGTAGGTTGGTATAGTACTGGGGGAGGTTGGTATAGTACTGTGGGAGGTTGGTATAGTACTGGCGGAGGTTCGTATAGTACTGGGGGGGGGGGGGGGGTATAGTACTGGCGGAGGTTCGTATAGTACTGGGGGAGGTTGGTATAGTACTGGGGGAGGTTGGTATAGTACTGTGGGAGGTTGGTATAATACTGGGGTAGGTTGGTATAGTACTGGGGGAGGTTGGTATAGTACTGTGGGAGGTTGGTATAATACTGGGGTAGGTTGGTATAGTACTGGGGGAGGTTGGTATAATACTGTGGTAGGTTGGTATAGTACTGGGGGAGGTTGGTATAGTACTGTGGGAGGTTGGTATAGTACTGGGGGAGGTTGGTGTAGTACTGTGGGAGGTTGGTATAATACTGGGGTAGGTTGGTATAGTACTGGGGGAGGTTGGTATAATACTGTGGTAGGTTGGTATAGTACTGGGGGAGGTTGGTATAATACTGTGGTAGGTTGGTATAGTACTGGCGGAGGTTGGTATAGTACTGTGGGAGGTTGGTATAGTACTGGCGGAGGTTGGTATAATACTGGGGTAGGTTGGTATAGTACTGGGGGAGGTTGGTATAATACTGTGGTAGGTTGGTATAGTACTGGGGGAGGTTGGTATAGTACTGTGGGAGGTTGGTATAGTACTGGGGGAGGTTGGTATAGTACTGTGGGAGGTTGGTATAATACTGGGGTAGGTTGGTATAGTACTGGGGGAGGTTGGTATAATACTGTGGTAGGTTGGTATAGTACTGGCAGAGGTTGGTATAGTACTGTGGGAGGTTGGTATAGTACTGTGGGAGGTTGGTATAGTACTGTGTTAGGGTGGTATAGTACTGGGGTATGTTGGTATATTACTGGGGGAGGTTGGTATAGTACTGTGGGAGGTTGGTATAGTACTGGGGGAGGTTTGTATAGTACTGGGGGAGGTTTGTATAGTACTGGGGGAGGTTGGTATAGTACTGTGGGAGGTTGGTAAAGTACTGTGGGAGGTTGGTACAGTACTGGGGGAGGTTGGTATAGTACTGTGGGAGGTTGGTATAGTACTGGGGGAGGTTTGTATAGTACTGGGGGAGGTTTGTATAGTACAGGGGGAGGTTGGTAGAGTAGTGTGGGAGGTTGGTAAAGTACTGTGGGAGGTTGGTACAGTACTGGGGGAGGTTGGTATAGTACTGTGGGAGGTTGGTATAGTACTGGGGGAGGTTTGTATAGTACTGGGGGAGGTTTGTATAGTACTGGGGGAGGTTGGTAGAGTAGTGTGGGAGGTTGGTAAAGTACTGTGGGAGGTTGGTACACTACTGGGGGAGGTTGGTATAGTACTGTGGGAGGTTGGTATAGTACTGTGGGAGGTTGGTATAGTACTGGGTGAGGTTGGTATAATACTGGGGTAGGTTGGTATAGTACTGGGGTAGGTTGGTATAGTACTGTGGGAGGTTGGTATAGTACTGGGGTAGGTTGGTATAGTACTGTGGGAGGTTGGTATAGTACTGTGGGAGGTTGGTATAGTACTGGGTGAGGTTGGTATAATACTGGGGTAGGTTGGTATAGTACTGGGGTAGGTTGGTATAATACTAAGGTAGGTTGGTATAGTACTGGGGTAGGTTGGTATAGTACTGTGGGAGGTTGGTATAGTACTGTGGGAGGTTGGTATAATACTGGGTGAGGTTGGTATAATACTGGGGTAGGTTGGTATAATACTGGGGTAGGTTGGTATAGTACTGAGGTAGGTTGGTATAGTACTGGGGGAGGTTTGTATAGTACTGTGGGAGGTTGGTATAGTACTGTGGGAGGTTGGGATAGTACTGTGTTAGGGTGGTATAGTACTGGGGTAGGTTGGTATATTACTGGGGGAGGTTGGTATAATACTGTGGGAGGTTGGTATAGTACTGGGGGAGGTTGGTATAGTACTGGGGGAGGTTGGTATAGTACTGTGGGAGGTTGGTATAGTACTGGGGGAGGTTGGTATAATACTGTGGGAGGTTGGTATATTACTGGGGGAGGTTGGTATAGTACTGGGGGAGGTTGGTATAGTACTGGGGGAGGTTGGTATAGTACTGGGGGAGGTTGGTATAGTACTGTGGGAGGTTGGTATAGCACTGTGGTAGGTTGGTATAGTACTGTGTGAGGCTGGTATAGTACTGTGGGAGGTTGGTATAGCACTGTGGGAGGTTGGTATAGTACTGGGGTAGGTTGGTATAGTACTGTGTGAGGCTGGTATAGTACTGTGGGAGGTTGGTATAGCACTGTGGGAGGTTGGTATAGTACTGTGGGAGTTTGGTATAGTACCGGGGTAGGCTGGGATAGTACTGGGGGAGGTTGGTATAATACTGGGGTAGGATGGTATACTACTGGGCGAGGTTGGTATAGTACTGGGGTAGGTTGGTATAGTACTGTGGGAGGTTGGTATAGTACTGGGGTAGGTTGGTATAGTACTGGGGGAGGTTGGTATAGTACTGGGGGAGGTTGGTATAGTACTGGGGGAGGTTGGTATAGTACTGGGGTAGGTTGGTATAATACTGGGGTAGGCTGGTATAATACTGGGGTAGGCTGGTATAGTACTGTGGTAGTTTGGTATAGTACTGTGGGAGGTTGGTATAGTACTGGGGGAGGTTGGTATAGTACTGTGGTAGGTTGGTATAGTACTGTGGGAGGTTGGTATAGTACTGTGGGAGTTTGGTATAGTACTGGGGGAGGTTGGTATAATACTGGGGTAGGATGGTATGCTACTGGGCGAGGTTGGTATAGTACTGGGGTAGGTTGGTATAGTACTGGGGGAGGTTGGTATAGTACTGTGGGAGGTTGGTAGAGTACTGGGGTAGGTTGGTATAAAACTGGGGTAGGTTGGTATAATACTGGGGTAGGTTGGTATAATACTGGGGTAGGTTGGTATAATACTGTGGAAGGTTGGTATAGTACTGGGGTAGGTTGGTATAGTACTGTGGTAGGTTGGTATAATACTGGGGGAGGTTGATATAGTACTGGGGGAGGTTGGTATAGTACTGTGGGAGGTTGGTATAATACTGGTGTAGGTTGGTATAGTACTGTGGTAGGTTGGTATAATACTGGGGGAGGTTGGTATAGTACTGGGGGAGGTTGGTATAGTACTGGGGTAGGTTGGTATAATACTGGGGTAGGTTTGTATTGTAATGGGTTAGGTTGGTATAGTACTGTGGTAGGTTGGTATAACACTGGGGGAGGTTGGTATAGAACTGGGGGAGGTTGGTATAGTACTGGGGTAGGTTGGTATAATACTGGGGTAGGTTGGTATTGTACTGGGGTAGGTTGGTATAGTACTGTGGTAGGTTGGTATAATACTGGGGGAGGTTGGTATAGAACTGGGGGAGGTTGGTATAGTACTGGGGTAGGTTGGTATAGTACTGTGGGAGGTTGGTATAGTACTGGGCTAGGTTGGTATAGTACTGTGGGAGGTTGGTATAGTACTGTGGGAGGTTGGTATAGTACTGGGTGAGGTTGGTATAATACTGGGGTAGGTTGGTATAGTACTGGGGTAGGTTGGTATAATACTGGGGTAGGTTGGTATAGTACTGGGGTAGGTTGGTATAGTACTGTGGGAGGTTGGTATAGTACTGTGGGAGGTTGGTATAATACTGGGTGAGGTTGGTATAATACTGGGGTAGGTTGGTATAATACTGGGGTAGGTTGGTATAGTACTGGGGTAGGTTGGTATAGTACTGGGGGAGGTTGGTATAGTACTGTGGGAGGTTGGTATAGTACTGTGGGAGGTTGGGATAGTACTGTGTTAGGGTGGTATAGTACTGGGGTAGGTTGGTATATTACTGGGGGAGGTTGGTATAGTACTGTGGGAGGTTGGTATAGTACTGGGGGAGGTTGGTATAGTACTGTGGGAGGTTGGTGTAGTACTGTGGAAGGTTGGTATAGTACTGGGGTAGGTTGGTATAGTACTGGGGGAGGTTGGTATAGTACTGGGGGAGGTTGGTATAGTACTGTGGGAGGTTGGTATAATACTGGGGTAGGTTGGTATAGTACTGGGGGAGGTTGGTATAATACTGTGGTAGGTTGGTATAGTACTGGGCGAGGTTGGTATAGTACTGTGGGAGGTTGGTATAATACTGGGGTAGGTTGGTATAGTACTGGGGGAGGTTGGTATAATACTGTGGTAGTTTGGTATAGTACTGGGGGAGGTTGGTATAGTACTGTGGGAGGTTGGTATAATACTGTGGTAGGTTGGTATAGCACTGGGGGAGGTTGGTATAGTACTGTGGGAGGTTGGTATAGTACTGGGGGAGGTTGGTATAGTACTGTGGGAGGTTGGTATAGTACTGGGGGAGGTTGGTATAATACTGGGGTAGGTTGGTATAGTACTGGGGGAGGTTGGTATAGTACTGTGGGAGGTTGGTGTAGTACTGGGGGAGGTTGGTATAGTACTGTGGGAGGTTGGTATAGTACTGGGGGAGGTTGGTATAGTACTGTGGGAGGTTGGTATAATACTGGGGTAGGTTGGTATAGTACTGGGGGAGGTTGGTATAGTACTGTGTTAGGGTGGTATAGTACTGTGGGAGGTTGGTATAGTACTGGGGTAGGTTGGTATAGTACTGTGGAAGGTTGGTATAGTACTGTGGGAGGTTGGTATAGTACTGGGGTAGGTTGGTATAATACTGGGGTAGGTTGGTATAGTACTGGGGGAGGTTGGTGTAGTACTGGGGGAGGTTGGTATAGTACTGTGGGAGGTTGGTATAGTACTGTGGGAGGTTGGTATAGTACTGGGGTAGGTTGGTATAATACTGGGGTAGGTTGGTATAGTACTGGGGGAGGTTGGTATAGTACTGTGGGAGGTTGGTATAGTACTGGCGGAGGTTCGTATAGTACTGGGGGGGGGGGTATAGTACTGGCGGAGGTTCGTATAGTACTGGGGGAGGTTGGTATAGTACTGGGGGAGGTTGGTATAGTACTGTGTGAGGTTGGTATAATACTGGGGTAGGTTGGTATAGTACTGGGGGAGGTTGGTATAGTACTGTGGGAGGTTGGTATAATACTGGGGTAGGTTGGTATAGTACTGGGGGAGGTTGGTATAATACTGTGGTAGGTTGGTATAGTACTGGGGGAGGTTGGTATAGTACTGTGGGAGGTTGGTATAGTACTGGGGGAGGTTGGTGTAGTACTGTGGGAGGTTGGTATAATACTGGGGTAGGTTGGTATAGTACTGGGGGAGGTTGGTATAATACTGTGGTAGGTTGGTATAGTACTGGGGGAGGTTGGTATAATACTGTGGTAGGTTGGTATAGTACTGGCGGAGGTTGGTATAGTACTGTGGGAGGTTGGTATAGTACTGGGGGAGGTTGGTATAGTACTGGGGTAGGTTGGTATAGTACTGGGGGAGGTTGGTATAATACTGTGGTAGGTTGGTATAGTACTGGGGGAGGTTGGTATAGTACTGTGGGAGGTTGGTATAGTACTGGGGGAGGTTGGTATAGTACTGTGGGAGGTTGGTATAATACTGGGGTAGGTTGGTATAGTACTGGGGGAGGTTGGTATAATACTGTGGTAGGTTGGTATAGTACTGGCAGAGGTTGGTATAGTACTGTGGGAGGTTGGTATAGTACTGTGGGAGGTTGGTATAGTACTGTGTTAGGGTGGTATAGTACTGGGGTATGTTGGTATATTACTGGGGGAGGTTGGTATAGTACTGTGGGAGGTTGGTATAGTACTGGGGGAGGTTGGTATAGTACTGGGGTAGGTTGGTATAGTACTGGGGGAGGTTGGTATAGTACTGTGGGAGGTTGGTATAATACTGGGGTAGGTTGGTATAGTACTGGGGGAGGTTGGTATAATACTGTGGTAGGTTGGTATAGTACTGGGGGAGGTTGGTATAGTACTGTGGGAGGTTGGCATAGTACTGGGGGAGGTTGGTATAGTACTGTGGGAGGTTGGTATAATACTGGGGTAGGTTGGTATAGTACTGGGGGAGGTTGGTATAGTACTGTGGGAGGTTGGTATAATACTGGGGTAGGTTGGTATAGTACTGGGGGAGGTTGGTATAATACTGTGGTAGGTTGGTATAGTACTGGGGGAGGTTGGTATAGTACTGGGGGAGGTTGGTGTAGTACTGTGGGAGGTTGGTATAATACTGGGGTAGGTTGGTATAGTACTGGGGGAGGTTGGTATAATACTGTGGTAGGTTGGTATAGTACTGGGGGAGGTTGGTATAATACTGTGGTAGGTTGGTATAGTACTGGGGGAGGTTGGTATAGTACTGTGGGAGGTTGGTATAGTACTGGGGGAGGTTGGTATAATACTGTGGTAGGTTGGTATAGTACTGGGGGAGGTTGGTATAATACTGCGGTAGGTTGGTATAGTACTGGGGGAGGTTGCTATAGTACTGTGGGAGGTTGGTATAGTACTGGGGGAGGTTGGTATAGTACTGTGGGAGGTTGGTATAATACTGGGGTAGGTTGGTATAGTACTGGGGGAGGTTGGTATAATACTGTGGTAGGTTGGTATAGTACTGGCAGAGGTTGGTATAGTACTGCGGGAGGTTGGTATAGTACTGTGGGAGGTTGGTATAGTACTGTGTTAGGGTGGTACAGTACTGGGGTAGGTTGGTATATTACTGGGGGAGGTTGGTATAGTACTGTGGGAGGTTGGTATAGTACTGGGGGAGGTTGGTATAGTACTGTGGGAGGTTGGTATAGTACTGGGGGAGGTTGGTATAATACTGTGGGAGGTTGGTATAATACTGGGGTAGGTTGGTATAGTACTGGGGGAGGTTGGTATAGTACTGTGTTAGGGTGGTATAGTACTGTGGGAGGTTGGTATAGTACTGGGGTAGGTTGGTATAGTACTGTGGAAGGTTGGTATAGTACTGTGGGAGGTTGGTATAGTACTGGGGTAGGTTGGTATAATACTGGGGTAGGTTGGTATAGTACTGGGGGAGGTTGGTGTAGTACTGGGGGAGGTTGGTATAGTACTGTGGGAGGTTGGTATAATACTGTGGGAGGTTGGTATAGTACTGGGGTAGGTTGGTATAATACTGGGGTAGGTTGGTATAGTACTGGGGGAGGTTGGTATAGTACTGTGGAAGGTTAGTATAGTACTGGCGGAGGTTCGTATAGTACTGGGGGGGGGGGGGGGGGTATACTACTGGCGGAGGTTCGTATAGTACTGGGGGAGGTTGGTATGGTACTGTGGGAGGTTGGTAAAGTGCTGTGTGAGGTTGGTATAGTACTGGGGGAGGTAGGTATAGTACTGGGGGAGGTTGGTATAGTACTGGGGGAGGTTGGTAAAGTACTGTGGGAGGTTGGTATAGTACTGGGGGAGGTTGGTAAAGTACTGTGGGAGGTTGGTCCAGTACTGGGGGAGGATGGTATATTACTGTGGGAGGTTGGTAAAGTACTGTGGGAGGTTGGTACAGTACTGGGGGAGGTTTGTATAGTACTGGGGGAGGTTTGTATAGTACTGGGGGAGGTTGGTAGACTACTGTGGGAGGTTGGTAAAGTACTGTGGGAGGTTGGTACAGTACTGGGGGAGGTTGGTATAGTACTGTGGGAGGTTGGTATAGTACTGGGGGAGGTTTGTATAGTACTGGGGGAGGTTTGTATAGTACTGGGGGAGGTTGGTATAGTACTGTGGGAGGTTGGTAAAGTACTGTGGGAGGTTGGTACAGTACTGGGGGAGGTTGGTATAGTACTGTGGGAGGTTGGTATAGTACTGGGGGAGGTTTGTATAGTACTGGGGGAGGTTTGTATAGTACAGGGGGAGGTTGGTAGAGTAGTGTGGGAGGTTGGTAAAGTACTGTGGGAGGTTGGTACAGTACTGGGGGAGGTTGGTATAGTACTGTGGGAGGTTGGTATAGTACTGGGGGAGGTTTGTATAGTACTGGGGGAGGTTTGTATAGTACTGGGGGAGGTTGGTAGAGTAGTGTGGGAGGTTGGTAAAGTACTGTGGGAGGTTGGTACACTACTGGGGGAGGTTGGTATAGTACTGTGGGAGGTTGGTATAGTACTGTGGGAGGTTGGTATAGTACTGGGTGAGGTTGGTATAATACTGGGGTAGGTTGGTATAGTACTGGGGTAGGTTGGTATAGTACTGTGGGAGGTTGGTATAGTACTGGGGTAGGTTGGTATAGTACTGTGGGAGGTTGGTATAGTACTGTGGGAGGTTGGTATAGTACTGGGTGAGGTTGGTATAATACTGGGGTAGGTTGGTATAGTACTGGGGTAGGTTGGTATAATACTGGGGTAGGTTGGTATAGTACTGGGGTAGGTTGGTATAGTACTGTGGGAGGTTGGTATAGTACTGTGGGAGGTTGGTATAATACTGGGTGAGGTTGGTATAATACTGGGGTAGGTTGGTATAATACTGGGGTAGGTTGGTATAGTACTGAGGTAGGTTGGTATAGTACTGGGGGATGTTTGTATAGTACTGTGGGAGGTTGGTATAGTACTGTGGGAGGTTGGGATAGTACTGTGTTAGGGTGGTATAGTACTGGGGTAGGTTGGTATATTACTGGGGGAGGTTGGTATAATACTGTGGGAGGTTGGTATAGTACTGGGGGAGGTTGGTATAGTACTGGGGGAGGTTGGTATAGTGCTGTGGGAGGTTGGTATAGTACTGGGGGAGGTTGGTATAATACTGTGGGAGGTTGGTATATTACTGGGGGAGGTTGGTATAGTACTGGGGGAGGTTGGTATAGTACTGGGGGAGGTTGGTATAGTACTGGGGGAGGTTGGTATAGTACTGTGGGAGGTTGGTATAGCACTGTGGTAGGTTGGTATAGTACTGTGTGAGGCTGGTATAGTACTGTGGGAGGTTGGTATAGCACTGTGGGAGGTTGGTATAGTACTGGGGTAGGTTGGTATAGTACTGTGTGAGGCTGGTATAGTACTGTGGGAGGTTGGTATAGCACTGTGGGAGGTTGGTATAGTACTGTGGGAGTTTGGTATAGTACCGGGGTAGGCTGGGATAGTACTGGGGGAGGTTGGTATAATACTGGGGTAGGATGGTATACTACTGGGCGAGGTTGGTATAGTACTGGGGTAGGTTGGTATAGTACTGTGGGAGGTTGGTATAGTACTGGGGTAGGTTGGTATAGTACTGGGGGAGGTTGGTATAGTACTGGGGGAGGTTGGTATAGTACTGGGGGAGGTTGGTATAGTACTGGGGTAGGTTGGTATAATACTGGGGTAGGCTGGTATAATACTGGGGTAGGCTGGTATAGTACTGTGGTAGTTTGGTATAGTACTGTGGGAGGTTGGTATAGTACTGGGGGAGGTTGGTATAGTACTGTGGTAGGTTGGTATAGTACTGTGGGAGGTTGGTATAGTACTGTGGGAGTTTGGTATAGTACTGGGGGAGGTTGGTATAATACTGGGGTAGGATGGTATGCTACTGGGCGAGGTTGGTATAGTACTGGGGTAGGTTGGTATAGTACTGGGGGAGGTTGGTATAGTACTGTGGGAGGTTGGTAGAGTACTGGGGTAGGTTGGTATAAAACTGGGGTAGGTTGGTATAATACTGGGGTAGGTTGGTATAATACTGGGGTAGGTTGGTATAATACTGTGGAAGGTTGGTATAGTACTGGGGTAGGTTGGTATAGTACTGTGGTAGGTTGGTATAATACTGGGGGAGGTTGATATAGTACTGGGGGAGGTTGGTATAGTACTGTGGGAGGTTGGTATAATACTGGTGTAGGTTGGTATAGTACTGTGGTAGGTTGGTATAATACTGGGGGAGGTTGGTATAGTACTGGGGGAGGTTGGTATAGTACTGGGGTAGGTTGGTATAATACTGGGGTAGGTTGGTATTGTAATGGGGTAGGTTGGTATAGTACTGTGGTAGGTTGGTATAATACTGGGGGAGGTTGGTATAGAACTGGGGGAGGTTGGTATAGTACTGGGGTAGGTTGGTATAATACTGGGGTAGGTTGGTATTGTACTGGGGTAGGTTGGTATAGTACTGTGGTAGGTTGGTATAATACTGGGGGAGGTTGGTATAGAACTGGGGGAGGTTGGTATAGTACTGGGGTAGGTTGGTATAGTACTGTGGGAGGTTGGTATAGTACTGGGCTAGGTTGGTATAGTACTGTGGGAGGTTGGTATAGTACTGTGGGAGGTTGGTATAGTACTGGGTGAGGTTGGTATAATACTGGGGTAGGTTGGTATAGTACTGGGGTAGGTTGGTATAATACTGGGGTAGGTTGGTATAGTACTGGGGTAGGTTGGTATAGTACTGTGGGAGGTTGGTATAGTACTGTGGGAGGTTGGTATAATACTGGGTGAGGTTGGTATAATACTGGGGTAGGTTGGTATAATACTGGGGTAGGTTGGTATAGTACTGGGGTAGGTTGGTATAGTACTGGGGGAGGTTGGTATAGTACTGTGGGAGGTTGGTATAGTACTGTGGGAGGTTGGGATAGTACTGTGTTAGGGTGGTATAGTACTGGGGTAGGTTGGTATATTACTGGGGGAGGTTGGTATAGTACTGTGGGAGGTTGGTATAGTACTGGGGGAGGTTGGTATAGTACTGGGGGAGGTTGGTATAGTACTGTGGGAGGTTGGTGTAGTACTGTGGAAGGTTGGTATAGTACTGGGGTAGGTTGGTATAGTACTGGGGGAGGTTGGTATAGTACTGGGGGAGGTTGGTATAGTACTGTGGGAGGTTGGTATAATACTGGGGTAGGTTGGTATAGTACTGGGGGAGGTTGGTATAATACTGTGGTAGGTTGGTATAGTACTGGGCGAGGTTGGTATAGTACTGTGGGAGGTTGGTATAATACTGGGGTAGGTTGGTATAGTACTGGGGGAGGTTGGTATAATACTGTGGTAGTTTGGTATAGTACTGGGGGAGGTTGGTATAGTACTGTGGGAGGTTGGTATAATACTGTGGTAGGTTGGTATAGCACTGGGGGAGGTTGGTATAGTACTGTGGGAGGTTGGTATAGTACTGGGGGAGGTTGGTATAGTACTGTGGGAGGTTGGTATAGTACTGGGGGAGGTTGGTATAATACTGGGGTAGGTTGGTATAGTACTGGGGGAGGTTGGTATAGTACTGTGGGAGGTTGGTGTAGTACTGGGGGAGGTTGGTATAGTACTGTGGGAGGTTGGTATAGTACTGGGGGAGGTTGGTATAGTACTGTGGGAGGTTGGTATAATACTGGGGTAGGTTGGTATAGTACTGGGGGAGGTTGGTATAGTACTGTGTTAGGGTGGTATAGTACTGTGGGAGGTTGGTATAGTACTGGGGTAGGTTGGTATAGCACTGTGGAAGGTTGGTATAGTACTGTGGGAGGTTGGTATAGTACTGGGGTAGGTTGGTATAATACTGGGGTAGGTTGGTATAGTACTGGGGGAGGTTGGTGTAGTACTGGGGGAGGTTGGTATAGTACTGTGGGAGGTTGGTATAGTACTGTGGGAGGTTGGTATAGTACTGGGGTAGGTTGGTATAATACTGGGGTAGGTTGGTATAGTACTGGGGGAGGTTGGTATAGTACTGTGGGAGGTTGGTATAGTACTGGCGGAGGTTCGTATAGTACTGGGGGGGGGGGGGGGGTATAGTACTGGCGGAGGTTCGTATAGTACTGGGGGAGGTTGGTATAGTACTGGGGGAGGTTGGTATAGTACTGTGGGAGGTTGGTATAATACTGGGGTAGGTTGGTATAGTACTGGGGGAGGTTGGTATAGTACTGTGGGAGGTTGGTATAATACTGGGGTAGGTTGGTATAGTACTGGGGGAGGTTGGTATAATACTGTGGTAGGTTGGTATAGTACTGGGGGAGGTTGGTATAGTACTGTGGGAGGTTGGTATAGTACTGGGGGAGGTTGGTGTAGTACTGTGGGAGGTTGGTATAATACTGGGGTAGGTTGGTATAGTACTGGGGGAGGTTGGTATAATACTGTGGTAGGTTGGTATAGTACTGGGGGAGGTTGGTATAATACTGTGGTAGGTTGGTATAGTACTGGCGGAGGTTGGTATAGTACTGTGGGAGGTTGGTATAGTACTGGCGGAGGTTGGTATAATACTGGGGTAGGTTGGTATAGTACTGGGGGAGGTTGGTATAATACTGTGGTAGGTTGGTATAGTACTGGGGGAGGTTGGTATAGTACTGTGGGAGGTTGGTATAGTACTGGGGGAGGTTGGTATAGTACTGTGGGAGGTTGGTATAATACTGGGGTAGGTTGGTATAGTACTGGGGGAGGTTGGTATAATACTGTGGTAGGTTGGTATAGTACTGGCAGAGGTTGGTATAGTACTGTGGGAGGTTGGTATAGTACTGTGGGAGGTTGGTATAGTACTGTGTTAGGGTGGTATAGTACTGGGGTATGTTGGTATATTACTGGGGGAGGTTGGTATAGTACTGTGGGAGGTTGGTATAGTACTGGGGGAGGTTTGTATAGTACTGGGGGAGGTTTGTATAGTACTGGGGGAGGTTGGTATAGTACTGTGGGAGGTTGGTAAAGTACTGTGGGAGGTTGGTACAGTACTGGGGGAGGTTGGTATAGTACTGTGGGAGGTTGGTATAGTACTGGGGGAGGTTTGTATAGTACTGGGGGAGGTTTGTATAGTACAGGGGGAGGTTGGTAGAGTAGTGTGGGAGGTTGGTAAAGTACTGTGGGAGGTTGGTACAGTACTGGGGGAGGTTGGTATAGTACTGTGGGAGGTTGGTATAGTACTGGGGGAGGTTTGTATAGTACTGGGGGAGGTTTGTATAGTACTGGGGGAGGTTGGTAGAGTAGTGTGGGAGGTTGGTAAAGTACTGTGGGAGGTTGGTACACTACTGGGGGAGGTTGGTATAGTACTGTGGGAGGTTGGTATAGTACTGTGGGAGGTTGGTATAGTACTGGGTGAGGTTGGTATAATACTGGGGTAGGTTGGTATAGTACTGGGGTAGGTTGGTATAGTACTGTGGGAGGTTGGTATAGTACTGGGGTAGGTTGGTATAGTACTGTGGGAGGTTGGTATAGTACTGTGGGAGGTTGGTATAGTACTGGGTGAGGTTGGTATAATACTGGGGTAGGTTGGTATAGTACTGGGGTAGGTTGGTATAATACTAAGGTAGGTTGGTATAGTACTGGGGTAGGTTGGTATAGTACTGTGGGAGGTTGGTATAGTACTGTGGGAGGTTGGTATAATACTGGGTGAGGTTGGTATAATACTGGGGTAGGTTGGTATAATACTGGGGTAGGTTGGTATAGTACTGAGGTAGGTTGGTATAGTACTGGGGGAGGTTTGTATAGTACTGTGGGAGGTTGGTATAGTACTGTGGGAGGTTGGGATAGTACTGTGTTAGGGTGGTATAGTACTGGGGTAGGTTGGTATATTACTGGGGGAGGTTGGTATAATACTGTGGGAGGTTGGTATAGTACTGGGGGAGGTTGGTATAGTACTGGGGGAGGTTGGTATAGTACTGTGGGAGGTTGGTATAGTACTGGGGGAGGTTGGTATAATACTGTGGGAGGTTGGTATATTACTGGGGGAGGTTGGTATAGTACTGGGGGAGGTTGGTATAGTACTGGGGGAGGTTGGTATAGTACTGGGGGAGGTTGGTATAGTACTGTGGGAGGTTGGTATAGCACTGTGGTAGGTTGGTATAGTACTGTGTGAGGCTGGTATAGTACTGTGGGAGGTTGGTATAGCACTGTGGGAGGTTGGTATAGTACTGGGGTAGGTTGGTATAGTACTGTGTGAGGCTGGTATAGTACTGTGGGAGGTTGGTATAGCACTGTGGGAGGTTGGTATAGTACTGTGGGAGTTTGGTATAGTACCGGGGTAGGCTGGGATAGTACTGGGGGAGGTTGGTATAATACTGGGGTAGGATGGTATACTACTGGGCGAGGTTGGTATAGTACTGGGGTAGGTTGGTATAGTACTGTGGGAGGTTGGTATAGTACTGGGGTAGGTTGGTATAGTACTGGGGGAGGTTGGTATAGTACTGGGGGAGGTTGGTATAGTACTGGGGGAGGTTGGTATAGTACTGGGGTAGGTTGGTATAATACTGGGGTAGGCTGGTATAATACTGGGGTAGGATGGTATAGTACTGTGGTAGTTTGGTATAGTACTGTGGGAGGTTGGTATAGTACTGGGGGAGGTTGGTATAGTACTGTGGTAGGTTGGTATAGTACTGTGGGAGGTTGGTATAGTACTGTGGGAGTTTGGTATAGTACTGGGGGAGGTTGGTATAATACTGGGGTAGGATGGTATGCTACTGGGCGAGGTTGGTATAGTACTGGGGTAGGTTGGTATAGTACTGGGGGAGGTTGGTATAGTACTGTGGGAGGTTGGTAGAGTACTGGGGTAGGTTGGTATAAAACTGGGGTAGGTTGGTATAATACTGGGGTAGGTTGGTATAATACTGGGGTAGGTTGGTATAATACTGTGGAAGGTTGGTATAGTACTGGGGTAGGTTGGTATAGTACTGTGGTAGGTTGGTATAATACTGGGGGAGGTTGATATAGTACTGGGGGAGGTTGGTATAGTACTGTGGGAGGTTGGTATAATACTGGTGTAGGTTGGTATAGTACTGTGGTAGGTTGGTATAATACTGGGGGAGGTTGGTATAGTACTGGGGGAGGTTGGTATAGTACTGGGGTAGGTTGGTATAATACTGGGGTAGGTTGGTATTGTAATGGGGTAGGTTGGTATAGTACTGTGGTAGGTTGGTATAATACTGGGGGAGGTTGGTAT
Organism: Eledone cirrhosa; assembly: GCA_964016885.1. Lineage (NCBI taxonomy): Eukaryota > Metazoa > Mollusca > Cephalopoda > Octopoda > Eledonidae > Eledone > Eledone cirrhosa. The sequence goes on along the minus strand of OZ024740.1, from coordinate 439,763,061 downwards.
AGAACTGGGGGAGGTTGGTATAGTACTGGGGTAGGTTGGTATAATACTGGGGTAGGTTGGTATTGTACTGGGGTAGGTTGGTATAGTACTGTGGTAGGTTGGTATAATACTGGGGGAGGTTGGTATAGAACTGGGGGAGGTTGGTATAGTACTGGGGTAGGTTGGTATAGTACTGTGGGAGGTTGGTATAGTACTGGGCTAGGTTGGTATAGTACTGTGGGAGGTTGGTATAGTACTGTGGGAGGTTGGTATAGTACTGGGTGAGGTTGGTATAATACTGGGGTAGGTTGGTATAGTACTGGGGTAGGTTGGTATAATACTGGGGTAGGTTGGTATAGTACTGGGGTAGGTTGGTATAGTACTGTGGGAGGTTGGTATAGTACTGTGGGAGGTTGGTATAATACTGGGTGAGGTTGGTATAATACTGGGGTAGGTTGGTATAATACTGGGGTAGGTTGGTATAGTACTGGGGTAGGTTGGTATAGTACTGGGGGAGGTTGGTATAGTACTGTGGGAGGTTGGTATAGTACTGTGGGAGGTTGGGATAGTACTGTGTTAGGGTGGTATAGTACTGGGGTAGGTTGGTATATTACTGGGGGAGGTTGGTATAGTACTGTGGGAGGTTGGTATAGTACTGGGGGAGGTTGGTATAGTACTGGGGGAGGTTGGTATAGTACTGTGGGAGGTTGGTGTAGTACTGTGGAAGGTTGGTATAGTACTGGGGTAGGTTGGTATAGTACTGGGGGAGGTTGGTATAGTACTGGGGGAGGTTGGTATAGTACTGTGGGAGGTTGGTATAATACTGGGGTAGGTTGGTATAGTACTGGGGGAGGTTGGTATAATACTGTGGTAGGTTGGTATAGTACTGGGCGAGGTTGGTATAGTACTGTGGGAGGTTGGTATAATACTGGGGTAGGTTGGTATAGTACTGGGGGAGGTTGGTATAATACTGTGGTAGTTTGGTATAGTACTGGGGGAGGTTGGTATAGTACTGTGGGAGGTTGGTATAATACTGTGGTAGGTTGGTATAGCACTGGGGGAGGTTGGTATAGTACTGTGGGAGGTTGGTATAGTACTGGGGGAGGTTGGTATAGTACTGTGGGAGGTTGGTATAGTACTGGGGGAGGTTGGTATAATACTGGGGTAGGTTGGTATAGTACTGGGGGAGGTTGGTATAGTACTGTGGGAGGTTGGTGTAGTACTGGGGGAGGTTGGTATAGTACTGTGGGAGGTTGGTATAGTACTGGGGGAGGTTGGTATAGTACTGTGGGAGGTTGGTATAATACTGGGGTAGGTTGGTATAGTACTGGGGGAGGTTGGTATAGTACTGTGTTAGGGTGGTATAGTACTGTGGGAGGTTGGTATAGTACTGGGGTAGGTTGGTATAGCACTGTGGAAGGTTGGTATAGTACTGTGGGAGGTTGGTATAGTACTGGGGTAGGTTGGTAAAATACTGGGGTAGGTTGGTATAGTACTGGGGGAGGTTGGTGTAGTACTGGGGGAGGTTGGTATAGTACTGTGGGAGGTTGGTATAGTACTGTGGGAGGTTGGTATAGTACTGGGGTAGGTTGGTATAATACTGGGGTAGGTTGGTATAGTACTGGGGGGAGGTTGGTATAGTACTGTGGGAGGTTGGTATAGTACTGGCGGAGGTTCGTATAGTACTGGGGGGGGGGGTATAGTACTGGCGGAGGTTCGTATAGTACTGGGGGAGGTTGGTATAGTACTGGGGGAGGTTGGTATAGTACTGTGGGAGGTTGGTATAATACTGGGGTAGGTTGGTATAGTACTGGGGGAGGTTGGTATAGTACTGTGGGAGGTTGGTATAATACTGGGGTAGGTTGGTATAGTACTGGGGGAGGTTGGTATAATACTGTGGTAGGTTGGTATAGTACTGGGGGAGGTTGGTATAGTACTGTGGGAGGTTGGTATAGTACTGGGGGAGGTTGGTGTAGTACTGTGGGAGGTTGGTATAATACTGGGGTAGGTTGGTATAGTACTGGGGGAGGTTGGTATAATACTGTGGTAGGTTGGTATAGTACTGGGGGAGGTTGGTATAATACTGTGGTAGGTTGGTATAGTACTGGCGGAGGTTGGTATAGTACTGTGGGAGGTTGGTATAGTACTGGCGGAGGTTGGTATAATACTGGGGTAGGTTGGTATAGTACTGGGGGAGGTTGGTATAATACTGTGGTAGGTTGGTATAGTACTGGGGGAGGTTGGTATAGTACTGTGGGAGGTTGGTATAGTACTGGGGGAGGTTGGTATAGTACTGTGGGAGGTTGGTATAATACTGGGGTAGGTTGGTATAGTACTGGGGGAGGTTGGTATAATACTGTGGTAGGTTGGTATAGTACTGGCAGAGGTTGGTATAGTACTGTGGGAGGTTGGTATAGTACTGTGGGAGGTTGGTATAGTACTGTGTTAGGGTGGTATAGTACTGGGGTATGTTGGTATATTACTGGGGGAGGTTGGTATAGTACTGTGGGAGGTTGGTATAGTACTGGGGGAGGTTTGTATAGTACTGGGGGAGGTTTGTATAGTACTGGGGGAGGTTGGTATAGTACTGTGGGAGGTTGGTAAAGTACTGTGGGAGGTTGGTACAGTACTGGGGGAGGTTGGTATAGTACTGTGGGAGGTTGGTATAGTACTGGGGGAGGTTTGTATAGTACTGGGGGAGGTTTGTATAGTACAGGGGGAGGTTGGTAGAGTAGTGTGGGAGGTTGGTAAAGTACTGTGGGAGGTTGGTACAGTACTGGGGGAGGTTGGTATAGTACTGGGGTAGGTTGGTATAGTACTGTGGGAGGTTGGTATAGTACTGGGGTAGGTTGGTATAGTACTGTGGGAGGTTGGTATAGTACTGTGGGAGGTTGGTATAGTACTGGGTGAGGTTGGTATAATACTGGGGTAGGTTGGTATAGTACTGGGGTAGGTTGGTATAATACTAAGGTAGGTTGGTATAGTACTGGGGTAGGTTGGTATAGTACTGTGGGAGGTTGGTATAGTACTGTGGGAGGTTGGTATAATACTGGGTGAGGTTGGTATAATACTGGGGTAGGTTGGTATAATACTGGGGTAGGTTGGTATAGTACTGAGGTAGGTTGGTATAGTACTGGGGGAGGTTTGTATAGTACTGTGGGAGGTTGGTATAGTACTGTGGGAGGTTGGGATAGTACTGTGTTAGGGTGGTATAGTACTGGGGTAGGTTGGTATATTACTGGGGGAGGTTGGTATAATACTGTGGGAGGTTGGTATAGTACTGGGGGAGGTTGGTATAGTACTGGGGGAGGTTGGTATAGTACTGTGGGAGGTTGGTATAGTACTGGGGGAGGTTGGTATAATACTGCGGTAGGTTGGTATAGTACTGGGGGAGGTTGGTATAGTACTGTGGGAGGTTGGTATAGTACTGGGGGAGGTTGGTATAGTACTGTGGGAGGTTGGTATAATACTGGGGTAGGTTGGTATAGTACTGGGGGAGGTTGGTATAATACTGTGGTAGGTTGGTATAGTACTGGCAGAGGTTGGTATAGTACTGCGGGAGGTTGGTATAGTACTGTGGGAGGTTGGTATAGTACTGTGTTAGGGTGGTACAGTACTGGGGTAGGTTGGTATATTACTGGGGGAGGTTGGTATAGTACTGTGGGAGGTTGGTATAGTACTGGGGGAGGTTGGTATAGTACTGTGGGAGGTTGGTATAGTACTGGGGGAGGTTGGTATAATACTGTGGGAGGTTGGTATAATACTGGGGTAGGTTGGTATAGTACTGGGGGAGGTTGGTATAGTACTGTGTTAGGGTGGTATAGTACTGTGGGAGGTTGGTATAGTACTGGGGTAGGTTGGTATAGTACTGTGGAAGGTTGGTATAGTACTGTGGGAGGTTGGTATAGTACTGGGGTAGGTTGGTATAATACTGGGGTAGGTTGGTATAGTACTGGGGGAGGTTGGTGTAGTACTGGGGGAGGTTGGTATAGTACTGTGGGAGGTTGGTATAATACTGTGGGAGGTTGGTATAGTACTGGGGTAGGTTGGTATAATACTGGGGTAGGTTGGTATAGTACTGGGGGAGGTTGGTATAGTACTGTGGAAGGTTAGTATAGTACTGGCGGAGGTTCGTATAGTACTGGGGGGGGGGTATACTACTGGCGGAGGTTCGTATAGTACTGGGGGAGGTTGGTATGGTACTGTGGGAGGTTGGTAAAGTGCTGTGTGAGGTTGGTATAGTACTGGGGGAGGTAGGTATAGTACTGGGGGAGGTTGGTATAGTACTGGGGGAGGTTGGTAAAGTACTGTGGGAGGTTGGTATAGTACTGGGGGAGGTTGGTAAAGTACTGTGGGAGGTTGGTCCAGTACTGGGGGAGGATGGTATATTACTGTGGGAGGTTGGTAAAGTACTGTGGGAGGTTGGTACAGTACTGGGGGAGGTTTGTATAGTACTGGGGGAGGTTTGTATAGTACTGGGGGAGGTTGGTAGACTACTGTGGGAGGTTGGTAAAGTACTGTGGGAGGTTGGTACAGTACTGGGGGAGGTTGGTATAGTACTGTGGGAGGTTGGTATAGTACTGGGGGAGGTTTGTATAGTACTGGGGGAGGTTTGTATAGTACTGGGGGAGGTTGGTATAGTACTGTGGGAGGTTGGTAAAGTACTGTGGGAGGTTGGTACAGTACTGGGGGAGGTTGGTATAGTACTGTGGGAGGTTGGTATAGTACTGGGGGAGGTTTGTATAGTACTGGGGGAGGTTTGTATAGTACAGGGGGAGGTTGGTAGAGTAGTGTGGGAGGTTGGTAAAGTACTGTGGGAGGTTGGTACAGTACTGGGGGAGGTTGGTATAGTACTGTGGGAGGTTGGTATAGTACTGGGGGAGGTTTGTATAGTACTGGGGGAGGTTTGTATAGTACTGGGGGAGGTTGGTAGAGTAGTGTGGGAGGTTGGTAAAGTACTGTGGGAGGTTGGTACACTACTGGGGGAGGTTGGTATAGTACTGTGGGAGGTTGGTATAGTACTGTGGGAGGTTGGTATAGTACTGGGTGAGGTTGGTATAATACTGGGGTAGGTTGGTATAGTACTGGGGTAGGTTGGTATAGTACTGTGGGAGGTTGGTATAGTACTGGGGTAGGTTGGTATAGTACTGTGGGAGGTTGGTATAGTACTGTGGGAGGTTGGTATAGTACTGGGTGAGGTTGGTATAATACTGGGGTAGGTTGGTATAGTACTGGGGTAGGTTGGTATAATACTGGGGTAGGTTGGTATAGTACTGGGGTAGGTTGGTATAGTACTGTGGGAGGTTGGTATAGTACTGTGGGAGGTTGGTATAATACTGGGTGAGGTTGGTATAATACTGGGGTAGGTTGGTATAATACTGGGGTAGGTTGGTATAGTACTGAGGTAGGTTGGTATAGTACTGGGGGATGTTTGTATAGTACTGTGGGAGGTTGGTATAGTACTGTGGGAGGTTGGGATAGTACTGTGTTAGGGTGGTATAGTACTGGGGTAGGTTGGTATATTACTGGGGGAGGTTGGTATAATACTGTGGGAGGTTGGTATAGTACTGGGAGAGGTTGGTATAGTACTGGGGGAGGTTGGTATAGTACTGTGGGAGGTTGGTATAGTACTGGGGGAGGTTGGTATAATACTGTGGGAGGTTGGTATATTACTGGGGGAGGTTGGTATAGTACTGGGGGAGGTTGGTATAGTACTGGGGGAGGTTGGTATAGTACTGGGGGAGGTTGGTATAGTACTGTGGGAGGTTGGTATAGCACTGTGGTAGGTTGGTATAGTACTGTGTGAGGCTGGTATAGTACTGTGGGAGGTTGGTATAGCACTGTGGGAGGTTGGTATAGTACTGGGGTAGGTTGGTATAGTACTGTGTGAGGCTGGTATAGTACTGTGGGAGGTTGGTATAGCACTGTGGGAGGTTGGTATAGTACTGTGGGAGTTTGGTATAGTACCGGGGTAGGCTGGGATAGTACTGGGGGAGGTTGGTATAATACTGGGGTAGGATGGTATACTACTGGGCGAGGTTGGTATAGTACTGGGGTAGGTTGGTATAGTACTGTGGGAGGTTGGTATAGTACTGGGGTAGGTTGGTATAGTACTGGGGGAGGTTGGTATAGTACTGGGGGAGGTTGGTATAGTACTGGGGGAGGTTGGTATAGTACTGGGGTAGGTTGGTATAATACTGGGGTAGGCTGGTATAATACTGGGGTAGGCTGGTATAGTACTGTGGTAGTTTGGTATAGTACTGTGGGAGGTTGGTATAGTACTGGGGGAGGTTGGTATAGTACTGTGGTAGGTTGGTATAGTACTGTGGGAGGTTGGTATAGTACTGTGGGAGTTTGGTATAGTACTGGGGGAGGTTGGTATAATACTGGGGTAGGATGGTATGCTACTGGGCGAGGTTGGTATAGTACTGGGGTAGGTTGGTATAGTACTGGGGGAGGTTGGTATAGTACTGTGGGAGGTTGGTAGAGTACTGGGGTAGGTTGGTATAAAACTGGGGTAGGTTGGTATAATACTGGGGTAGGTTGGTATAATACTGGGGTAGGTTGGTATAATACTGTGGAAGGTTGGTATAGTACTGGGGTAGGTTGGTATAGTACTGTGGTAGGTTGGTATAATACTGGGGGAGGTTGATATAGTACTGGGGGAGGTTGGTATAGTACTGTGGGAGGTTGGTATAATACTGGTGTAGGTTGGTATAGTACTGTGGTAGGTTGGTATAATACTGGGGGAGGTTGGTATAGTACTGGGGGAGGTTGGTATAGTACTGGGGTAGGTTGGTATAATACTGGGGTAGGTTGGTATTGTAATGGGGTAGGTTGGTATAGTACTGTGGTAGGTTGGTATAATACTGGGGGAGGTTGGTATAGAACTGGGGGAGGTTGGTATAGTACTGGGGTAGGTTGGTATAATACTGGGGTAGGTTGGTATTGTACTGGGGTAGGTTGGTATAGTACTGTGGTAGGTTGGTATAATACTGGGGGAGGTTGGTATAGAACTGGGGGAGGTTGGTATAGTACTGGGGTAGGTTGGTATAGTACTGTGGGAGGTTGGTATAGTACTGGGCTAGGTTGGTATAGTACTGTGGGAGGTTGGTATAGTACTGTGGGAGGTTGGTATAGTACTGGGTGAGGTTGGTATAATACTGGGGTAGGTTGGTATAGTACTGGGGTAGGTTGGTATAATACTGGGGTAGGTTGGTATAGTACTGGGGTAGGTTGGTATAGTACTGTGGGAGGTTGGTATAGTACTGTGGGAGGTTGGTATAATACTGGGTGAGGTTGGTATAATACTGGGGTAGGTTGGTATAATACTGGGGTAGGTTGGTATAGTACTGGGGTAGGTTGGTATAGTACTGGGGGAGGTTGGTATAGTACTGTGGGAGGTTGGTATAGTACTGTGGGAGGTTGGGATAGTACTGTGTTAGGGTGGTATAGTACTGGGGTAGGTTGGTATATTACTGGGGGAGGTTGGTATAGTACTGTGGGAGGTTGGTATAGTACTGGGGGAGGTTGGTATAGTACTGGGGGAGGTTGGTATAGTACTGTGGGAGGTTGGTGTAGTACTGTGGAAGGTTGGTATAGTACTGGGGTAGGTTGGTATAGTACTGGGGGAGGTTGGTATAGTACTGGGGGAGGTTGGTATAGTACTGTGGGAGGTTGGTATAATACTGGGGTAGGTTGGTATAGTACTGGGGGAGGTTGGTATAATACTGTGGTAGGTTGGTATAGTACTGGGCGAGGTTGGTATAGTACTGTGGGAGGTTGGTATAATACTGGGGTAGGTTGGTATAGTACTGGGGGAGGTTGGTATAATACTGTGGTAGTTTGGTATAGTACTGGGGGAGGTTGGTATAGTACTGTGGGAGGTTGGTATAATACTGTGGTAGGTTGGTATAGCACTGGGGGAGGTTGGTATAGTACTGTGGGAGGTTGGTATAGTACTGGGGGAGGTTGGTATAGTACTGTGGGAGGTTGGTATAGTACTGGGGGAGGTTGGTATAATACTGGGGTAGGTTGGTATAGTACTGGGGGAGGTTGGTATAGTACTGTGGGAGGTTGGTGTAGTACTGGGGGAGGTTGGTATAGTACTGTGGGAGGTTGGTATAGTACTGGGGGAGGTTGGTATAGTACTGTGGGAGGTTGGTATAATACTGGGGTAGGTTGGTATAGTACTGGGGGAGGTTGGTATAGTACTGTGTTAGGGTGGTATAGTACTGTGGGAGGTTGGTATAGTACTGGGGTAGGTTGGTATAGCACTGTGGAAGGTTGGTATAGTACTGTGGGAGGTTGGTATAGTACTGGGGTAGGTTGGTATAATACTGGGGTAGGTTGGTATAGTACTGGGGGAGGTTGGTGTAGTACTGGGGGAGGTTGGTATAGTACTGTGGGAGGTTGGTATAGTACTGTGGGAGGTTGGTATAGTACTGGGGTAGGTTGGTATAATACTGGGGTAGGTTGGTATAGTACTGGGGGAGGTTGGTATAGTACTGTGGGAGGTTGGTATAGTACTGGCGGAGGTTCGTATAGTACTGGGGGGGGGGTATAGTACTGGCGGAGGTTCGTATAGTACTGGGGGAGGTTGGTATAGTACTGGGGGAGGTTGGTATAGTACTGTGGGAGGTTGGTATAATACTGGGGTAGGTTGGTATAGTACTGGGGGAGGTTGGTATAGTACTGTGGGAGGTTGGTATAATACTGGGGTAGGTTGGTATAGTACTGGGGGAGGTTGGTATAATACTGTGGTAGGTTGGTATAGTACTGGGGGAGGTTGGTATAGTACTGTGGGAGGTTGGTATAGTACTGGGGGAGGTTGGTGTAGTACTGTGGGAGGTTGGTATAATACTGGGGTAGGTTGGTATAGTACTGGGGGAGGTTGGTATAATACTGTGGTAGGTTGGTATAGTACTGGGGGAGGTTGGTATAATACTGTGGTAGGTTGGTATAGTACTGGCGGAGGTTGGTATAGTACTGTGGGAGGTTGGTATAGTACTGGCGGAGGTTGGTATAATACTGGGGTAGGTTGGTATAGTACTGGGGGAGGTTGGTATAATACTGTGGTAGGTTGGTATAGTACTGGGGGAGGTTGGTATAGTACTGTGGGAGGTTGGTATAGTACTGGGGGAGGTTGGTATAGTACTGTGGGAGGTTGGTATAATACTGGGGTAGGTTGGTATAGTACTGGGGGAGGTTGGTATAATACTGTGGTAGGTTGGTATAGTACTGGCAGAGGTTGGTATAGTACTGTGGGAGGTTGGTATAGTACTGTGGGAGGTTGGTATAGTACTGTGTTAGGGTGGTATAGTACTGGGGTATGTTGGTATATTACTGGGGGAGGTTGGTATAGTACTGTGGGAGGTTGGTATAGTACTGGGGGAGGTTTGTATAGTACTGGGGGAGGTTTGTATAGTACTGGGGGAGGTTGGTATAGTACTGTGGGAGGTTGGTAAAGTACTGTGGGAGGTTGGTACAGTACTGGGGGAGGTTGGTATAGTACTGTGGGAGGTTGGTATAGTACTGGGGGAGGTTTGTATAGTACTGGGGGAGGTTTGTATAGTACAGGGGGAGGTTGGTAGAGTAGTGTGGGAGGTTGGTAAAGTACTGTGGGAGGTTGGTACAGTACTGGGGGAGGTTGGTATAGTACTGTGGGAGGTTGGTATAGTACTGGGGGAGGTTTGTATAGTACTGGGGGAGGTTTGTATAGTACTGGGGGAGGTTGGTAGAGTAGTGTGGGAGGTTGGTAAAGTACTGTGGGAGGTTGGTACACTACTGGGGGAGGTTGGTATAGTACTGTGGGAGGTTGGTATAGTACTGTGGGAGGTTGGTATAGTACTGGGTGAGGTTGGTATAATACTGGGGTAGGTTGGTATAGTACTGGGGTAGGTTGGTATAGTACTGTGGGAGGTTGGTATAGTACTGGGGTAGGTTGGTATAGTACTGTGGGAGGTTGGTATAGTACTGTGGGAGGTTGGTATAGTACTGGGTGAGGTTGGTATAATACTGGGGTAGGTTGGTATAGTACTGGGGTAGGTTGGTATAATACTAAGGTAGGTTGGTATAGTACTGGGGTAGGTTGGTATAGTACTGTGGGAGGTTGGTATAGTACTGTGGGAGGTTGGTATAATACTGGGTGAGGTTGGTATAATACTGGGGTAGGTTGGTATAATACTGGGGTAGGTTGGTATAGTACTGAGGTAGGTTGGTATAGTACTGGGGGAGGTTTGTATAGTACTGTGGGAGGTTGGTATAGTACTGTGGGAGGTTGGGATAGTACTGTGTTAGGGTGGTATAGTACTGGGGTAGGTTGGTATATTAATGGGGGAGGTTGGTATAATACTGTGGGAGGTTGGTATAGTACTGGGGGAGGTTGGTATAGTACTGGGGGAGGTTGGTATAGTACTGTGGGAGGTTGGTATAGTACTGGGGGAGGTTGGTATAATACTGTGGGAGGTTGGTATATTACTGGGGGAGGTTGGTATAGTACTGGGGGAGGTTGGTATAGTACTGGGGGAGGTTGGTATAGTACTGGGGGAGGTTGGTATAGTACTGTGGGAGGTTGGTATAGCACTGTGGTAGGTTGGTATAGTACTGTGTGAGGCTGGTATAGTACTGTGGGAGGTTGGTATAGCACTGTGGGAGGTTGGTATAGTACTGGGGTAGGTTGGTATAGTACTGTGTGAGGCTGGTATAGTACTGTGGGAGGTTGGTATAGCACTGTGGGAGGTTGGTATAGTACTGTGGGAGTTTGGTATAGTACCGGGGTAGGCTGGGATAGTACTGGGGGAGGTTGGTATAATACTGGGGTAGGATGGTATACTACTGGGCGAGGTTGGTATAGTACTGGGGTAGGTTGGTATAGTACTGTGGGAGGTTGGTATAGTACTGGGGTAGGTTGGTATAGTACTGGGGGAGGTTGGTATAGTACTGGGGGAGGTTGGTATAGTACTGGGGGAGGTTGGTATAGTACTGGGGTAGGTTGGTATAATACTGGGGTAGGCTGGTATAATACTGGGGTAGGCTGGTATAGTACTGTGGTAGTTTGGTATAGTACTGTGGGAGGTTGGTATAGTACTGGGGGAGGTTGGTATAGTACTGTGGTAGGTTGGTATAGTACTGTGGGAGGTTGGTATAGTACTGTGGGAGTTTGGTATAGTACTGGGGGAGGTTGGTATAATACTGGGGTAGGATGGTATGCTACTGGGCGAGGTTGGTATAGTACTGGGGTAGGTTGGTATAGTACTGGGGGAGGTTGGTATAGTACTGTGGGAGGTTGGTAGAGTACTGGGTTAGGTTGGTATAAAACTGGGGTAGGTTGGTATAATACTGGGGTAGGTTGGTATAATACTGGGGTAGGTTGGTATAATACTGTGGAAGGTTGGTATAGTACTGGGGTAGGTTGGTATAGTACTGTGGTAGGTTGGTATAATACTGGGGAGGTTGATATAGTACTGGGGGAGGTTGGTATAGTACTGTGGGAGGTTGGTATAATACTGGTGTAGGTTGGTATAGTACTGTGGTAGGTTGGTATAATACTGGGGGAGGTTGGTATAGTACTGGGGGAGGTTGGTATAGTACTGGGGTAGGTTGGTATAATACTGGGGTAGGTTGGTATTGTAATGGGGTAGGTTGGTATAGTACTGTGGTAGGTTGGTATTACACTGGGGGAGGTTGGTATAGAACTGGGGGAGGTTGGTATAGTACTGGGGTAGGTTGGTATAATACTGGGGTAGGTTGGTATTGTACTGGGGTAGGTTGGTATAGTACTGTGGTAGGTTGGTATAATACTGGGGGAGGTTGGTATAGAACTGGGGGAGGTTGGTATAGTACTGGGGTAGGTTGGTATAGTACTGTGGGAGGTTGGTATAGTACTGGGCTAGGTTGGTATAGTACTGTGGGAGGTTGGTATAGTACTGTGGGAGGTTGGTATAGTACTGGGTGAGGTTGGTATAATACTGGGGTAGGTTGGTATAGTACTGGGGTAGGTTGGTATAATACTGGGGTAGGTTGGTATAGTACTGGGGTAGGTTGGTATAGTACTGTGGGAGGTTGGTATAGTACTGTGGGAGGTTGGTATAATACTGGGTGAGGTTGGTATAATACTGGGGTAGGTTGGTATAATACTGGGGTAGGTTGGTATAGTACTGGGGTAGGTTGGTATAGTACTGGGGGAGGTTGGTATAGTACTGTGGGAGGTTGGTATAGTACTGTGGGAGGTTGGGATAGTACTGTGTTAGGGTGGTATAGTACTGGGGTAGGTTGGTATATTACTGGGGGAGGTTGGTATAGTACTGTGGGAGGTTGGTATAGTACTGGGGGAGGTTGGTATAGTACTGGGGGAGGTTGGTATAGTACTGTGGGAGGTTGGTGTAGTACTGTGGAAGGTTGGTATAGTACTGGGGTAGGTTGGTATAGTACTGGGGGAGGTTGGTATAGTACTGGGGGAGGTTGGTATAGTACTGTGGGAGGTTGGTATAATACTGGGGTAGGTTGGTATAGTACTGGGGGAGGTTGGTATAATACTGTGGTAGGTTGGTATAGTACTGGGCGAGGTTGGTATAGTACTGTGGGAGGTTGGTATAATACTGGGGTAGGTTGGTATAGTACTGGGGGAGGTTGGTATAATACTGTGGTAGTTTGGTATAGTACTGGGGGAGGTTGGTATAGTACTGTGGGAGGTTGGTATAATACTGTGGTAGGTTGGTATAGCACTGGGGGAGGTTGGTATAGTACTGTGGGAGGTTGGTATAGTACTGGGGGAGGTTGGTATAGTACTGTGGGAGGTTGGTATAGTACTGGGGGAGGTTGGTATAATACTGGGGTAGGTTGGTATAGTACTGGGGGAGGTTGGTATAGTACTGTGGGAGGTTGGTGTAGTACTGGGGGAGGTTGGTATAGTACTGTGGGAGGTTGGTATAGTACTGGGGGAGGTTGGTATAGTACTGTGGGAGGTTGGTATAATAATGGGGTAGGTTGGTATAGTACCGGGGGAGGTTGGTATAGTACTGTGTTAGGGTGGTATAGTACTGTGGGAGGTTGGTATAGTACTGGGGTAGGTTGGTATAGTACTGTGGAAGGTTGGTATAGTACTGTGGGAGGTTGGTATAGTACTGGGGTAGGTTGGTATAATACTGGGGTAGGTTGGTATAGTACTGGGGGAGGTTGGTGTAGTACTGGGGGAGGTTGGTATAGTACTGTGGGAGGTTGGTATAGTACTGTGGGAGGTTGGTATAGTACTGGGGTAGGTTGGTATAATACTGGGGTAGGTTGGTATAGTACTGGGGGAGGTTGGTATAGTACTGTGGGAGGTTGGTATAGTACTGGCGGAGGTTCGTATAGTACTGGGGGGGGGGGTATAGTACTGGCGGAGGTTCGTATAGTACTGGGGGAGGTTGGTATAGTACTGGGGGAGGTTGGTATAGTACTGTGGGAGGTTGGTATAATACTGGGGTAGGTTGGTATAGTACTGGGGGAGGTTGGTATAGTACTGTGGGAGGTTGGTATAATACTGGGGTAGGTTGGTATAGTACTGGGGGAGGTTGGTATAATACTGTGGTAGGTTGGTATAGTACTGGGGGAGGTTGGTATAGTACTGTGGGAGGTTGGTATAGTACTGGGGGAGGTTGGTGTAGTACTGTGGGAGGTTGGTATAATACTGGGGTAGGTTGGTATAGTACTGGGGGAGGTTGGTATAATACTGTGGTAGGTTGGTATAGTACTGGGGGAGGTTGGTATAATACTGTGGTAGGTTGGTATAGTACTGGCGGAGGTTGGTATAGTACTGTGGGAGGTTGGTATAGTACTGGCGGAGGTTGGTATAATACTGGGGTAGGTTGGTATAGTACTGGGGGAGGTTGGTATAATACTGTGGTAGGTTGGTATAGTACTGGGGGAGGTTGGTATAGTACTGTGGGAGGTTGGTATAGTACTGGGGGAGGTTGGTATAGTACTGTGGGAGGTTGGTATAATACTGGGGTAGGTTGGTATAGTACTGGGGGAGGTTGGTATAATACTGTGGTAGGTTGGTATAGTACTGGCAGAGGTTGGTATAGTACTGTGGGAGGTTGGTATAGTACTGTGGGAGGTTGGTATAGTACTGTGTTAGGGTGGTATAGTACTGGGGTATGTTGGTATATTACTGGAGGAGGTTGGTATAGTACTGTGGGAGGTTGGTATAGTACTGGGGGAGGTTGGTATAGTACTGGGGTAGGTTGGTATAGTACTGGGGGAGGTTGGTATAGTACTGTGGGAGGTTGGTATAATACTGGGGTAGGTTGGTATAGTACTGGTGGAGGTTGGTATAGTACTGTGTTAGGGTGGTATAGTACTGTGGGAGGTTGGTATAGTACTGGGGTAGGTTGGTATAGTACTGTGGAAGGTTGGTATAGTACTGTGGGAGGTTGGTATAGTACTGGGGTAGGTTGGTATAATACTGGGGTAGGTTGGTATAGTACTGGGGGAGGTTGGTCTAGTACTGGGGGAGGTTGGTATAGTACTGTGGGAGGTTGGTATAGTACTGTGGGAGGTTGGTATAGTACTGGGGTAGGTTGGTATAATACTGGGGTAGGTTGGTATAGTACTGGGGGAGGTTGGTATAGTACTGTGGGAGGTTGGTATAGTACTGTGGGAGGTTGGTATAATACTGGGTGAGGTTGGTATAATACTGGGGTAGGTTGGTATAATACTGGGGTAGGTTGGTATAGTACTGGGGTAGGTTGGTATAGTACTGGGGGAGGTTTGTATAGTACTGTGGGAGGTTGGTATAGTACTGTGGGAGGTTGGGATAGTACTGTGTTAGGGTGGTATAGTACTGGGGTAGGTTGGTATATTACTGGGGGAGGTTGGTATAGTACTGTGGGAGGTTGGTATAGTACTGGGGGAGGTTGGTATAGTACTGGGGGAGGTTGGTATAGTACTGTGGGAGGTTGGTATAGTACTGGGGGAGGTTGGTATAATACTGTGGGAGGTTGGTATATTACTGGGGGAGGTTGGTATAGTACTGGGGGAGGTTGGTATAGTACTGGGGGAGGTTGGTATAGTACTGGGGAGGTTGGTATAGTACTGTGGGAGGTTGGTATAGCATTGTGGTAGGTTGGTATAGTACTGTGTGAGGCTGGTATAGTACTGTGGGAGGTTGGTATAGCACTGTGGGAGGTTGGTATAGTACTGGGGTAGGTTGGTATAGTACTGTGTGAGGCTGGTATAGTACTGTGGGAGGTTGGTATAGCACTGTGGGAGGTTGGTATAGTACTGTGGGAGTTTGGTATAGTACTGGGGTAGGCTGGGATAGTACTGGGGGAGGTTGGTATAATACTGGGGTAGGATGGTATACTACTGGGCGAGGTTGGTATAGTACTGGGGTAGGTTGGTATAGTACTGTGGGAGGTTGGTATAGTACTGGGGTAGGTTGGTATAGTACTGGGGGAGGTTGGTATAGTACTGGGGTAGGTTGGGATAGTACTAGGGTAGGTTGGTATAGTACTGGGGGTAAGAGGGGGGGGGGGGGGTACGTTGCTATAGTACTGTGGTAGGTTGGTATAGTACTGGGGTAGGTTGGTATAGTACTGTGTGAGGTTGGTATAGTACTGTGGGAGGTCGGTATAATACTGTGGGAGGTTGGTATAGTACTGTGGAAGGTTGGTATAGTACTGTGGTAGTTTGGTATAGTACTGTGGGAGGTTGGTATAGTACTGTGTTAGGGTGGTATAGTACTGTTGGAGGTTGGTGGTATAGTACTGTGGGAGGTTGGTATAGTACTGGGGTAGGTTGGTATAGTACTGTGGAAGGTTGGTATAGTACTGTGGGAGGTTGGTACAGTACTGGGGGAGGTTGGTATAGTACTGGGGGAGGTTGGTATAGTACTGGGGGAGGTTGGTATAGTACTGGGGTAGGTTGGTATAATACTGGGGTAGGCTGGTATAATACTGGGGTAGGCTGGTATAGTACTGTGGTAGTTTGGTATAGTACTGTGGGAGGTTGGTATAGTACTGGGGGAGGTTGGTATAGTACTGTGGTAGGTTGGTATAGTACTGTGGGAGGTTGGTATAGTACTGTGGGAGTTTGGTATAGTACTGGGGGAGGTTGGTATAATACTGGGGTAGGATGGTATGCTACTGGGCGAGGTTTGTATAGTACTGGGGTAGGTTGGGATAGTACTGGGGGAGGTTGGTATAGTACTGTGGGAGGTTGGTAGAGTACTGGGGTAGGTTGGTATAAAACTGGGGTAGGTTGGTATAATACTGGGGTAGGTTGGTATAATACTGGGGTAGGTTGGTATAATACTGTGGAAGGTTGGTATAGTACTGGGGTAGGTTGGTATAGTACTGTGGTAGGTTGGTATAATACTGGGGGAGGTTGATATAGTACTGGGGGAGGTTGGTATAGTACTGTGGGAGGTTGGTATAATACTGGGGTAGGTTGGTATAGTACTGTGGTAGGTTGGTATAATACTGGGGGAGGTTGGTATAGTACTGGGGGAGGTTGGTATAGTACTGGGGTAGGTTGGTATAATACCGGGGTAGGTTGGTATTGTACTGGGGTAGGTTGGTATAGTACTGTGGTAGGTTGGTATAATACTGGGGGAGGTTGGTATAGAACTGGGGGAGGTTGGTATAGTACTGGGGTAGGTTGGTATAATACTGGGGTAGGTTGGTATTGTACTGGGGTAGGTTGGTATAGTACTGTGGTAGGTTGGTATAATACTGGGGGAGGTTGGTATAGAACTGGGGGAGGTTGGTATAGTACTGGGGTAGGTTGGTATAATACTGGGGTAGGTAGGTATAGTACTGTGGGAGGTTGGTATAGTCTGTGGGAGGTTGGTATAGTACTGGGTGAGGTTGGTATAATACTGGGGTAGGTTGGTATAGTACTGGGGTAGGTTGGTATAGTACTGTGGGAGGTTGGTATAGTACTGGGATAGGTTGGTATAGTACTGTGGGAGGTTGGTATAGTAGTGTGGGAGGTTGGTATAGTACTGGGTGAGGTTGGTATAATACTGGGGTAGGTTGGTATAGTACTGGGGTAGGTTGGTATAATACTGGGGTAGGTTGGTATAGTACTGGGGTAGGTTGGTATAGTACTGTGGGAGGTTGGTATAGTACTGTGGGAGGTTGGTATAATACTGGGCGAGGTTGGTATAATACTGGGGTAGGTTGGTATAATACTGGGGTAGGTTGGTATAGTACTGGGGTAGGTTGGTATAGTACTGGGGGAGGTTGGTATAGTACTGTGGGAGGTTGGTATAGTACTGTGGGAGGTTGGGATAGTACTGTGTTAGGGTGGTATAGTACTGGGGTAGGTTGGTATATTACTGGGGGAGGTTGGTATAGTACTGTGGGAGGTTGGTATAGTACTGGGGGAGGTTGGTATAGTACTGTGGGAGGTTGGTATAGTACTGGGGGAGGTTGGTATAGTACTGTGGGAGTTTGGTATAGTACTGGGGGAGGTTGGTATAGTACTGTGGGAGGTTGGTGTAGTACTGTGGAAGGTTGGTATAGTACTGGGGTAGGTTGGTATAGTACTGGGGGAGGTTGGTATAGTACTGGGGGAGGTTGGTATAGTACTGTGGGAGGTTGGTATAATACTGGGGTAGGTTGGTATAGTACTGGGGGAGGTTGGTATAATACTGTGGTAGGTTGGTATAGTACTGGGCGAGGTTGGTATAGTACTGTGGGAGGTTGGTATAATACTGGGGTAGGTTGGTATAGTACTGGGGGAGGTTGGTATAATACTGTGGTAGTTTGGTATAGTACTGGGGGAGGTTGGTATAGTACTGTGGGAGGTTGGTATAATACTGTGGTAGGTTGGTATAGCACTGGGGGAGGTTGGTATAGTACTGTGGGAGGTTGGTATAGTACTGGGGGAGGTTGGTATAGTACTGTGGGAGGTTGGTATAGTACTGGGGGAGGTTGGTATAATACTGTGGTAGGTTGGTATAGTACTGGGGGAGGTTGGTATAGTACTGTGTGAGGCTGGTATAGTACTGTGGGAGGTTGGTATAGCACTGTGGGAGGTTGGTATAGTACTGGGGTAGGTTGGTATAGTACTGTGTGAGGCTGGTATAGTACTGTGGGAGGTTGGTATAGCACTGTGGGAGGTTGGTATAGTACTGTGGGAGTTTGGTATAGTACCGGGGTAGGCTGGGATAGTACTGGGGGAGGTTGGTATAATACTGGGGTAGGATGGTATACTACTGGGCGAGGTTGGTATAGTACTGGGGTAGGTTGGTATAGTACTGTGGGAGGTTGGTATAGTACTGGGGTAGGTTGGTATAGTACTGGGGGAGGTTGGTATAGTACTGGGGGAGGTTGGTATAGTACTGGGGGAGGTTGGTATAGTACTGGGGTAGGTTGGTATAATACTGGGGTAGGCTGGTATAATACTGGGGTAGGCTGGTATAGTACTGTGGTAGTTTGGTATAGTACTGTGGGAGGTTGGTATAGTACTGGGGGAGGTTGGTATAGTACTGTGGTAGGTTGGTATAGTACTGTGGGAGGTTGGTATAGTACTGTGGGAGTTTGGTATAGTACTGGGGGAGGTTGGTATAATACTGGGGTAGGATGGTATGCTACTGGGCGAGGTTGGTATAGTACTGGGGTAGGTTGGTATAGTACTGGGGGAGGTTGGTATAGTACTGTGGGAGGTTGGTAGAGTACTGGGTTAGGTTGGTATAAAACTGGGGTAGGTTGGTATAATACTGGGGTAGGTTGGTATAATACTGGGGTAGGTTGGTATAATACTGTGGAAGGTTGGTATAGTACTGGGGTAGGTTGGTATAGTACTGTGGTAGGTTGGTATAATACTGGGGAGGTTGATATAGTACTGGGGGAGGTTGGTATAGTACTGTGGGAGGTTGGTATAATACTGGTGTAGGTTGGTATAGTACTGTGGTAGGTTGGTATAATACTGGGGGAGGTTGGTATAGTACTGGGGGAGGTTGGTATAGTACTGGGGTAGGTTGGTATAATACTGGGGTAGGTTGGTATTGTAATGGGGTAGGTTGGTATAGTACTGTGGTAGGTTGGTATTACACTGGGGGAGGTTGGTATAGAACTGGGGGAGGTTGGTATAGTACTGGGGTAGGTTGGTATAATACTGGGGTAGGTTGGTATTGTACTGGGGTAGGTTGGTATAGTACTGTGGTAGGTTGGTATAATACTGGGGGAGGTTGGTATAGAACTGGGGGAGGTTGGTATAGTACTGGGGTAGGTTGGTATAGTACTGTGGGAGGTTGGTATAGTACTGGGCTAGGTTGGTATAGTACTGTGGGAGGTTGGTATAGTACTGTGGGAGGTTGGTATAGTACTGGGTGAGGTTGGTATAATACTGGGGTAGGTTGGTATAGTACTGGGGTAGGTTGGTATAGTACTGTGGGAGGTTGGTATAGTACTGGGGGAGGTTGGTATAGTACTGGGGGAGGTTGGTATAGTACTGTGGGAGGTTGGTGTAGTACTGTGGAAGGTTGGTATAGTACTGGGGTAGGTTGGTATAGTACTGGGGGAGGTTGGTATAGTACTGGGGGAGGTTGGTATAGTACTGTGGGAGGTTGGTATAATACTGGGGTAGGTTGGTATAGTACTGGGGGAGGTTGGTATAATACTGTGGTAGGTTGGTATAGTACTGGGCGAGGTTGGTATAGTACTGTGGGAGGTTGGTATAATACTGGGGTAGGTTGGTATAGTACTGGGGGAGGTTGGTATAATACTGTGGTAGTTTGGTATAGTACTGGGGGAGGTTGGTATAGTACTGTGGGAGGTTGGTATAATACTGTGGTAGGTTGGTATAGCACTGGGGGAGGTTGGTATAGTACTGTGGGAGGTTGGTATAGTACTGGGGGAGGTTGGTATAGTACTGTGGGAGGTTGGTATAGTACTGGGGGAGGTTGGTATAATACTGGGGTAGGTTGGTATAGTACTGGGGGAGGTTGGTATAGTACTGTGGGAGGTTGGTGTAGTACTGGGGGAGGTTGGTATAGTACTGTGGGAGGTTGGTATAGTACTGGGGGAGGTTGGTATAGTACTGTGGGAGGTTGGTATAATACTGGGGTAGGTTGGTATAGTACCGGGGGAGGTTGGTATAGTACTGTGTTAGGGTGGTATAGTACTGTGGGAGGTTGGTATAGTACTGGGGTAGGTTGGTATAGTACTGTGGAAGGTTGGTATAGTACTGTGGGAGGTTGGTATAGTACTGGGGTAGGTTGGTATAATACTGGGGTAGGTTGGTATAGTACTGGGGGAGGTTGGTGTAGTACTGGGGGAGGTTGGTATAGTACTGTGGGAGGTTGGTATAGTACTGTGGGAGGTTGGTATAGTACTGGGGTAGGTTGGTATAATACTGGGGTAGGTTGGTATAGTACTGGGGGAGGTTGGTATAGTACTGTGGGAGGTTGGTATAGTACTGGCGGAGGTTCGTATAGTACTGGGGGGGGGGGGTATAGTACTGGCGGAGGTTCGTATAGTACTGGGGGAGGTTGGTATAGTACTGGGGGAGGTTGGTATAGTACTGTGGGAGGTTGGTATAATACTGGGGTAGGTTGGTATAGTACTGGGGGAGGTTGGTATAGTACTGTGGGAGGTTGGTATAATACTGGGGTAGGTTGGTATAGTACTGGGGGAGGTTGGTATAATACTGTGGTAGGTTGGTATAGTACTGGGGGAGGTTGGTATAGTACTGTGGGAGGTTGGTATAGTACTGGGGGAGGTTGGTGTAGTACTGTGGGAGGTTGGTATAATACTGGGGTAGGTTGGTATAGTACTGGGGGAGGTTGGTATAATACTGTGGTAGGTTGGTATAGTACTGGGGGAGGTTGGTATAATACTGTGGTAGGTTGGTATAGTACTGGCGGAGGTTGGTATAGTACTGTGGGAGGTTGGTATAGTACTGGCGGAGGTTGGTATAATACTGGGGTAGGTTGGTATAGTACTGGGGGAGGTTGGTATAATACTGTGGTAGGTTGGTATAGTACTGGGGGAGGTTGGTATAGTACTGTGGGAGGTTGGTATAGTACTGGGGGAGGTTGGTATAGTACTGTGGGAGGTTGGTATAATACTGGGGTAGGTTGGTATAGTACTGGGGGAGGTTGGTATAATACTGTGGTAGGTTGGTATAGTACTGGCAGAGGTTGGTATAGTACTGTGGGAGGTTGGTATAGTACTGTGGGAGGTTGGTATAGTACTGTGTTAGGGTGGTATAGTACTGGGGTATGTTGGTATATTACTGGAGGAGGTTGGTATAGTACTGTGGGAGGTTGGTATAGTACTGGGGGAGGTTGGTATAGTACTGGGGTAGGTTGGTATAGTACTGGGGGAGGTTGGTATAGTACTGTGGGAGGTTGGTATAATACTGGGGTAGGTTGGTATAGTACTGGTGGAGGTTGGTATAGTACTGTGTTAGGGTGGTATAGTACTGTGGGAGGTTGGTATAGTACTGGGGTAGGTTGGTATAGTACTGTGGAAGGTTGGTATAGTACTGTGGGAGGTTGGTATAGTACTGGGGTAGGTTGGTATAATACTGGGGTAGGTTGGTATAGTACTGGGGGAGGTTGGTCTAGTACTGGGGGAGGTTGGTATAGTACTGTGGGAGGTTGGTATAGTACTGTGGGAGGTTGGTATAGTACTGGGGTAGGTTGGTATAATACTGGGGTAGGTTGGTATAGTACTGGGGGAGGTTGGTATAGTACTGTGGGAGGTTGGTATAGTACTGTGGGAGGTTGGTATAATACTGGGTGAGGTTGGTATAATACTGGGGTAGGTTGGTATAATACTGGGGTAGGTTGGTATAGTACTGGGGTAGGTTGGTATAGTACTGGGGGAGGTTTGTATAGTACTGTGGGAGGTTGGTATAGTACTGTGGGAGGTTGGGATAGTACTGTGTTAGGGTGGTATAGTACTGGGGTAGGTTGGTATATTACTGGGGGAGGTTGGTATAGTACTGTGGGAGGTTGGTATAGTACTGGGGGAGGTTGGTATAGTACTGGGGGAGGTTGGTATAGTACTGTGGGAGGTTGGTATAGTACTGGGGGAGGTTGGTATAATACTGTGGGAGGTTGGTATATTACTGGGGGAGGTTGGTATAGTACTGGGGGAGGTTGGTATAGTACTGGGGGAGGTTGGTATAGTACTGGGGGAGGTTGGTATAGTACTGTGGGAGGTTGGTATAGCATTGTGGTAGGTTGGTATAGTACTGTGTGAGGCTGGTATAGTACTGTGGGAGGTTGGTATAGCACTGTGGGAGGTTGGTATAGTACTGGGGTAGGTTGGTATAGTACTGTGTGAGGCTGGTATAGTACTGTGGGAGGTTGGTATAGCACTGTGGGAGGTTGGTATAGTACTGTGGGAGTTTGGTATAGTACTGGGGTAGGCTGGGATAGTACTGGGGGAGGTTGGTATAATACTGGGGTAGGATGGTATACTACTGGGCGAGGTTGGTATAGTACTGGGGTAGGTTGGTATAGTACTGTGGGAGGTTGGTATAGTACTGGGGTAGGTTGGTATAGTACTGGGGGAGGTTGGTATAGTACTGGGGTAGGTTGGGATAGTACTAGGGTAGGTTGGTATAGTACTGGGGGTAAGAGGGGGGGGGGGTACGTTGCTATAGTACTGTGGTAGGTTGGTATAGTACTGGGGTAGGTTGGTATAGTACTGTGTGAGGTTGGTATAGTACTGTGGGAGGTCGGTATAATACTGTGGGAGGTTGGTATAGTACTGTGGAAGGTTGGTATAGTACTGTGGTAGTTTGGTATAGTACTGTGGGAGGTTGGTATAGTACTGTGTTAGGGTGGTATAGTACTGTTGGAGGTTGGTGGTATAGTACTGTGGGAGGTTGGTATAGTACTGGGGTAGGTTGGTATAGTACTGTGGAAGGTTGGTATAGTACTGTGGGAGGTTGGTACAGTACTGGGGGAGGTTGGTATAGTACTGGGGGAGGTTGGTATAGTACTGGGGGAGGTTGGTATAGTACTGGGGTAGGTTGGTATAATACTGGGGTAGGCTGGTATAATACTGGGGTAGGCTGGTATAGTACTGTGGTAGTTTGGTATAGTACTGTGGGAGGTTGGTATAGTACTGGGGGAGGTTGGTATAGTACTGTGGTAGGTTGGTATAGTACTGTGGGAGGTTGGTATAGTACTGTGGGAGTTTGGTATAGTACTGGGGGAGGTTGGTATAATACTGGGGTAGGATGGTATGCTACTGGGCGAGGTTTGTATAGTACTGGGGTAGGTTGGGATAGTACTGGGGGAGGTTGGTATAGTACTGTGGGAGGTTGGTAGAGTACTGGGGTAGGTTGGTATAAAACTGGGGTAGGTTGGTATAATACTGGGGTAGGTTGGTATAATACTGGGGTAGGTTGGTATAATACTGTGGAAGGTTGGTATAGTACTGGGGTAGGTTGGTATAGTACTGTGGTAGGTTGGTATAATACTGGGGGAGGTTGATATAGTACTGGGGGAGGTTGGTATAGTACTGTGGGAGGTTGGTATAATACTGGGGTAGGTTGGTATAGTACTGTGGTAGGTTGGTATAATACTGGGGGAGGTTGGTATAGTACTGGGGGAGGTTGGTATAGTACTGGGGTAGGTTGGTATAATACCGGGGTAGGTTGGTATTGTACTGGGGTAGGTTGGTATAGTACTGTGGTAGGTTGGTATAATACTGGGGGAGGTTGGTATAGAACTGGGGGAGGTTGGTATAGTACTGGGGTAGGTTGGTATAATACTGGGGTAGGTTGGTATTGTACTGGGGTAGGTTGGTATAGTACTGTGGTAGGTTGGTATAATACTGGGGGAGGTTGGTATAGAACTGGGGGAGGTTGGTATAGTACTGGGGTAGGTTGGTATAATACTGGGGTAGGTAGGTATAGTACTGTGGGAGGTTGGTATAGTCTGTGGGAGGTTGGTATAGTACTGGGTGAGGTTGGTATAATACTGGGGTAGGTTGGTATAGTACTGGGGTAGGTTGGTATAGTACTGTGGGAGGTTGGTATAGTACTGGGATAGGTTGGTATAGTACTGTGGGAGGTTGGTATAGTAGTGTGGGAGGTTGGTATAGTACTGGGTGAGGTTGGTATAATACTGGGGTAGGTTGGTATAGTACTGGGGTAGGTTGGTATAATACTGGGGTAGGTTGGTATAGTACTGGGGTAGGTTGGTATAGTACTGTGGGAGGTTGGTATAGTACTGTGGGAGGTTGGTATAATACTGGGCGAGGTTGGTATAATACTGGGGTAGGTTGGTATAATACTGGGGTAGGTTGGTATAGTACTGGGGTAGGTTGGTATAGTACTGGGGGAGGTTGGTATAGTACTGTGGGAGGTTGGTATAGTACTGTGGGAGGTTGGGATAGTACTGTGTTAGGGTGGTATAGTACTGGGGTAGGTTGGTATATTACTGGGGGAGGTTGGTATAGTACTGTGGGAGGTTGGTATAGTACTGGGGGAGGTTGGTATAGTACTGTGGGAGGTTGGTATAGTACTGGGGGAGGTTGGTATAGTACTGTGGGAGTTTGGTATAGTACTGGGGGAGGTTGGTATAGTACTGTGGGAGGTTGGTGTAGTACTGTGGAAGGTTGGTATAGTACTGGGGTAGGTTGGTATAGTACTGGGGGAGGTTGGTATAGTACTGGGGGAGGTTGGTATAGTACTGTGGGAGGTTGGTATAATACTGGGGTAGGTTGGTATAGTACTGGGGGAGGTTGGTATAATACTGTGGTAGGTTGGTATAGTACTGGGCGAGGTTGGTATAGTACTGTGGGAGGTTGGTATAATACTGGGGTAGGTTGGTATAGTACTGGGGGAGGTTGGTATAATACTGTGGTAGTTTGGTATAGTACTGGGGGAGGTTGGTATAGTACTGTGGGAGGTTGGTATAATACTGTGGTAGGTTGGTATAGCACTGGGGGAGGTTGGTATAGTACTGTGGGAGGTTGGTATAGTACTGGGGGAGGTTGGTATAGTACTGTGGGAGGTTGGTATAGTACTGGGGGAGGTTGGTATAATACTGTGGTAGGTTGGTATAGTACTGGGGGAGGTTGGTATAGTACTGTGGGAGGTTGGTATAGTACTGGGGGAGGTTGGTATAATACTGGGGTAGGTTGGTATAGTACTTGGGGAGGTTTGTATAATACTGTGGTAGGTTGGTATAGTACTGGGGGAGGTTGGTATAGTACTGTGGGAGGTTGGCATAGTACTGGGGGAGGTTGGTATAGTACTGTGGGAGGTTGGTATAATACTGGGGTAGGTTGGTATAGTACTGGGGGAGGTTGGTATAATACTGTGGTAGGTTGGTATAGCACTGGCAGAGGTTGGTATAGTACTGTGGGAGGTTGGTATAGTACTGTGGGAGGTTGGTATAGTACTGTGTTAGGGTGGTATAGTACTGGGGTATGTTGGTATATTACTGGGGGAGGTTGGTATAGTACTGTGGGAGGTTGGTATAGTACTGGGGGAGGTTGGTATAGTACTGTGGGAGGTTGGTATAGTACTGGGGGAGGTTGGTATAGTACTGTGGGAGGTTGGTATAATACTGGGGTAGGTTGGTATAGTACTGGGGGAGGTTGGTATAGTACTGTGTTAGGGTGGTATAGTACTGTGGGAGGTTGGTATAGTACTGGGGTAGGTTGGTATAGTACTGTGGAAGGTTGGTATAGTACTGTGGGAGGTTGGTATAGTACTGGGGTAGGTTGGTATAATACTGGGGTAGGTTGGTATAGTACTGGGGGAGGTTGGTGTAGTACTGGGGGAGGTTGGTATAGTACTGTGGGAGGTTGGTATAGTACTGTGGGAGGTTGGTATAGTACTGGGGTAGGTTGGTATAATACTGGAGTAGGTTGGTATAGTACTGGGGGAGGTTGGTATAGTACTGTGGGAGGTTGGTATAGTACTGGCGGAGGTTCGTATAGTACTGGGGGGGGGGGTATAGTACTGGCGGAGGTTCGTATAGTACTGGGGGAGGTTGGTATAGTACTGGGGGAGGTTGGTATAGTACTGTGGGAGGTTGGTATAATACTGGGGTAGGTTGGTATAGTACTGGGGGAGGTTGGTATAGTACTGTGGGAGGTTGGTATAATACTGGGGTAGGTTGGTATAGTACTGGGGGAGGTTGGTATAATACTGTGGTAGGTTGGTATAGTACTGGGGGAGGTTGGTATAGTACTGTGGGAGGTTGGTATAGTACTGGGGGAGGTTGGTGTAGTACTGTGGGAGGTTGGTATAATACTGGGGTAGGTTGGTATAGTACTGGGGGAGGTTGGTATAATACTGTGGTAGGTTGGTATAGTACTGGGGGAGGTTGGTATAATACTGTGGTAGGTTGGTATAGTACTGGCGGAGGTTGGTATAGTACTGTGGGAGGTTGGTATAGTACTGGCGGAGGTTGGTATAATACTGGGGTAGGTTGGTATAGTACTGGGGGAGGTTGGTATAATACTGTCGTAGGATGGTATAGTACTGGGGGAGGTTGGTATAGTACTGTGGGAGGTTGGTATAGTACTGGGGGAGGTTGGTATAGTACTGTGGGAGGTTGGTATAATACTGGGGTAGGTTGGTATAGTACTGGGGGAGGTTGGTATAATACTGTGGTAGGTTGGTATAGTACTGACAGAGGTTGGTATAGTACTGTGGGAGGTTGGTATAGTACTGTGGGAGGTTGGTATAGTACTGTGTTAGGGTGGTATAGTACTGGGGTATGTTGGTATATTACTGGGGGAGGTTGGTATAGTACTGTGGGAGGTTGGTATAGTACTGGGGTAGGTTGGTATAGTACTGGGGTAGGTTGGTATAGTACTGGGGGAGGTTGGTATAGTACTGTGGGAGGTTGGTATAATACTGGGGTAGGTTGGTATAGTACTGGGGGAGGTTGGTATAGTACTGTGTTAGGGTGGTATAGTACTGTGGGAGGTTGGTATAGTACTGGGGTAGGTTGGTATAGTACTGTGGAAGGTTGGTATAGTACTGTGGGAGGTTGGTATAGTACTGGGGTAGGTTGGTATAATACTGGGGTAGGTTGGTATAGTACTGGGGGAGGTTGGTGTAGTACTGGGGGAGGTTGGTATAGTACTGTGGGAGGTTGGTATAGTACTGTGGGAGGTTGGTATAGTACTGGGGTAGGTTGGTATAATACTGGGGTAGGTTGGTATAGTACTGGGGGAGGTTGGTATAGTACTGTGGGAGGTTGGTATAGTACTGGCGGAGGTTCGTATAGTACTGGGGGGGGGGGGGTATAGTACTGGCGGAGGTTCGTATAGTACTGGGGAAGGTTGGAATGGTACTGTGGGAGGTTGGTAAAGTGCTGTGTGAGGTTGGTATAGTACTGGGGGAGGTAGGTATAGTACTGGGGGAGGTTGGTATAGTACTGGGGGAGGTTGGTAAAGTACTGTGGGAGGTTGGTATAGTACTGGGGGAGGTTGGTAAAGTACTGTGGGAGGTTGGTCCAGTACTGGGGGAGGTTGGTATATTACTGTGGGAGGTTGGTAAAGTACTGTGGGAGGTTGGTACAGTACTGTGGGAGGTTGGTATAGTACTGGGGGAGGTTTGTATAGTACTGGGGGAGGTTTGTATAGTACTGGGGGAGGTTGGTAGACTACTGTGGGAGGTTGGTAAAGTACTGTGGGAGGTTGGTACAGTACTGGGGGAGGTTGGTATAGTACTGTGGGAGGTTGGTATAGTACTGGGGGAGGTTTGTATAGTACTGGGGGAGGTTTGTATAGTACTGGGGGAGGTTGGTAGACTACTGTGGGAGGTTGGTAAAGTACTGTGGGAGGTTGGTACAGTACTGTGGGAGGTTGGTATAGTACTGTGGGAGGTTGGTACAGTACTGTGGGAGGTTGGTATAGTACTGGGGGAGGTTGGTATAGTACTGTGGGAGGTTGGTATAGTACTGTGGTAGGTTGGTATAGTACTGTGGGAGGTTGGTACAGTACTGTGGGAGGTTGGTATAGTACTGGGGGAGGTTGGTATAGTACTGTGGGAGGTTGGTATAGTACTGGGGGAGGTTTGTATAGTACTGGGGGAGGTTTGTATAGTACTGGGGGAGGTTGGTAAAGTACTGTGGGAGGTTGGTATAGTACTGTGGTAGGTTGGTATAGTACTGTGGGAGGTTGGTACAGTACTGTGGGAGGTTGGTATAGTACTGGGGGAGGTTGGTATAGTACTGTGGGAGGTTGGTATAGTACTGGGGGAGGTTGGTAAAGTACTGTGGGAGGTTGGTATAGTACTGTGGTAGGTTGGTATAGTACTGTGGGAGGTTGGTACAGTACTGTGGGAGGTTGGTATAGTACTGGGGGAGGTTGGTAAAGTACTGTGGGAGGTTGGTATAGTACTGTGTGAGGCTGGTATAGTACTGTGGGAGGTTGGTATAGTACTGGGGGAGGTTGGTATAGTACTGTAGGAGGTTGGTATAGTACTGGGGGAGGTTTGTATAGTACTGGGGGAGGTTTGTATAGTACTGGGGGAGGTTGGTAAAGTACTGGGGTAGGTTGGTACAGTACTGGGGGAGGTTGGTATAGTACTGTGGGAGGTTGGTATAGTACTGGGGGAGGTTTGTATATTACTGGGGGAGGTTGGTATAGTACTGGGGGAGGTTGGTAAAGTACTGTGGGAGGTTGGTTCAGTACTGGGGGAGGTTGGTATAGTACTGTGGGAGGTTGGTATAGTACTGGGGGAGGTTTGTATAGTACTGGGGGAGGTTGGTATAGTACTTGGTTAGGTTTGTATAGTACTGGGGGAGTTTCGTATAGTACTGGGTGAGGTTGGTATAGTACTGTGGGAGGTTCGTATAGTACTGGGGTAGGTTGGTATAGTACTGGCGGAGGCTGGTATATTACTGGGGACGTTTGGTATAGTACTGGTGGAGGTAGGTATAGTAATTGAGGTAGGTCGGTATAGTACTGGGGGAGGTTGGTATAGTACTATGGGAGGTTTGTATAGTAGTGGGGGGTGGGGGGAGGCGGTTTGTATAATAATGGGGGAGATTGGTATTGTACAGGGGGAGGTTGGTATACTACTGTGGGAGGTTGGTATAGTACTGGGCTAGGTTCGGTATAGTACTGTTGGAGGCTGGTATATTACTGGGAAAGGTTGGTATAGTACTGGGCGAGGTTGGCATAGTACTGGGGGGAGGGTATAATACTGGTGGAGGTAGGTATAGTACTGGTGGTAGGTTGGTATAGTACTGTGGGAGGCTGGTATAGTACTGGGGGAGGTTGGTATAGTACTGGGGGAGGTTGGTATAGTACTGGTGGAGGTAGGTATAGTACTGGTGGTATGTTGGGATAGTACTGTCGGAGGTTGGTATAGTACTGGGGGAGGTTGGTATAGTACTGGGGGAGGTTGGTATAGTTCTCGTGGTAGGATGGTATAGTACTGGAGGATGTTGGTATAGTACTGGGGCATGTTGCTATAGTACTGGGAGAGGTTGGTACAGTACTGGGGGAGGTTGGTATAGTACAGGGGGAGTTTGGCATAGTACTGGGCGAGGTTGGTATAGTATTGGGGGAGGTTGGTACAGTACTGGGGGAGGTTGGTATAGTACTGGGAGAGGTTGGTACAGTACTGGGGGAGGTTGGTATAGTACAGGGGGAGTTTGGCATAGTACTGGGCGAGGTTGGTATAGTATTGGGGGAGGTTGGTATAGTACTGGGGAGGTTGGTATAGTACTGGGGGAGGTTGGTCTAGTACCGGAGGAGGTTGGTATAGTACTTGGGGAGGTTGGTATATTACTCGGGGAGGTAGGTATAGTACTGGGGGTAGGTTGCTATAATACTGGGGGAGGTTGGTATAACACAGCTAGTAATAGCAGTTATCCTTCTTGTCACACGCGGCAGTTGTTATTTTCTATGCCTCTGTAACTTCTGTTCTTTAATCTGTGTCTAATAAGTTAGTCGTACTCATACACGAGATGACCTTCAGCTTACATGTGATTGACCCTCAGCATACACGTGAGGTGACCGCCAGCATACATGTAAGTTGACCTCCAGTATACATGTGACTGACCTCCAGCATACATGTGAAGTGATCTCCACCATGCAGTTCTGGCGACACCCAGCATACATTTGAGGTGACCTCCACCGTGGAGTCTGGTGACGTCCAGCATGCATGTGAAGTAACCTCCACCATGGAGTCTGGTGACATCCAGCATGCATGTGAGGTGACCTCCACCATGGAGTCTGGTGACATCCAGCATGCATGTGAGGTGACCTCCACCATGGAGTCTGGTGACATCCAGCATGCATGTGAGGTGACCTCCACCATGGAGTCTGGTGACATCCAGCATGCATGTGACGTAACCTCCACCATGCAATTCTGGTGACACCCAGCATACATGTGAGGTGACCTCCACCATGCAGTTCTGCTGACACCCAGCATACATGTGAGGTGACCTCCACCATGCAATTCTGGTGACATCCAGCATACATGTGAGGTGACCTCCACCATGCAATTCTGCTGACACCCAGCATACATGTGAGGTGACCTCCACCATTCAATTCTGGTGACACCCAGCATACATGTGAGGTGACCTCCACCATGCAATTCTGGTGACACCCAGCATACATGTGAGCTGACCTCCACCATTCAATTCTGGTGACACCCAGCATACATGTGAGGTGACCCCCACCATGCAGTTCTGCTGACACCCAGCATGCATGTTTTCAGAATCGCAAGGTATAAAGTAAATATATAATGCAGTGAACTGATACAATAATGAGTTATAAATAAGAAATCATGTAAATGTGGTATTTTTTCCATTGTAACGAGAAGCATTTCTACCGAATAATTAAACTCCAGGATTTATTTTTGAAACTATACTCAGGTGTATAAGGTGAATATCGTCAACTGATGAAGTAAGGGAGAGACAGAATAAAATACACATTCAGAGACACAAACACAGACTTCTCGCACATTAATCTATAGAGGTAGATTAGCAAAGATTGTGCATGACGAATGCAATTGTAATGCTGTGATTGTTTAATCCCAAGTTAGCCCTGATTGAAAACACCTCTGATCCTTAACAGTTTTTCTGCATACTGTATTTCACTCTATGTTAACAGATGTTTAAGCCGTGACCACCCAAGCTTATTGTTGGATATTACATCACAATATATGAATATTTTTGCTTCTATTTGTTGCAGGTTGGCAGCAATCGATGGAATTGAATCTTTTATTCATATAAATTGATTGATGTATTTTTTTAAAAATAACTTTTGTTTACTTCTTACTTCAGCGAGTAACACAAGAAGATAGATATTTTTGGTTTCTGATTTAGGCACAAGACCAACGATCTTTTTCTTTGGAGGAGTGGGGTGATTAAATCGAATCCAGTGCATTACTGGTACTTTATTTTATCGACCTCCTCAGGATGAAAGGCAAAGTTAACTACTAAGTTAACTACTACTACTACTACTACTACTACTACTACTACTACTACTACTACTACTACTACTACTAAAATATATATTTGTATAAAAAACAATAAATCTCACATCACCAGTGCATGCACATGTACTTATACACGTACACTCTCACACACACACACACACACATATATATATATATATATATAGAGAGAGAGAGAGAGAGAGGGTGGGAGATAATCAACTCTACAGGGACCATGTACTACATATATTTGTGTGTACACGTGTTTGTGTAAGTCAAGTAGGTTAGAATGTTACCAAGTTTATATTTTAATTATTTAAATCCATGTAAAACATGTACTTTAGTGTTACGAAATTTGTAAAGCAATCTTCTACTGAACATAAGATATTCCGATCCATATCGAGTTACCGCTGTATTTAACTTTCAGTTTTCTTTGATCTACTTTCCAGGCTAAAAATTACAAATGTTCTTCATACATTTCTTTCTTAAAAAAAAAAAAAGTATATATATATATATATATATATATATATATATATATATATATATATATATATATATATCGTTTCTGAATTTGTTTAGCAAGATTCTTTATCTGAAATCGTGTGTTGAAACCGATATTGTTATACTTTGGGAGGGTCATGTTGCCAATAAGAAACACACGCACAGGCGACATAGTTAACTTATTCATGGTATGGTGGGACAGTAGACTTAAACTTAAACTTAAAGAACAATTAGAAGACCCCTTAAGCCTGATAATATACTCCCGCTACGTTGATGATATAAACATCGTAGTTAAGACACCCCCACTAGAGAACAGTCAGGAACTAGAGAAAAACACAATGGAAAGCATCCAGCAAATAGCTAACTCCATCCACCAGAGCATTAGAGTTACTATAGACTACCCAAGTAAACACCCCAACCATCGATTACCTGTACTAGACACAGAGCTCTGGTTAGATACCATTAATAACAAAAAACAAATCCTCCATTCCCATTATGCCAAACCCATGACTTCCAAACATCTGATCCACCGAAACTCGGCCGTTTCGGACCATACCAAAATCAACATACTGATTGCGGATTTGGTACGGGTGATGAGAAACGTGTCCCGCATGTGCAACCCCGAAGAACTAGAGAGACACATACAACACATCATCCACCGTGTGCAGTTCTCTGGCTACAATCAGAGAGATAAAATCAGAGTGTATAGAGGAGCCAGAACCAAATGGGAAAAAATGGTAAATAATGACATAAATGGGACCTGCCCCTTGTATAGGAGCAAATTTTGGAATAGAATAGAAAGAACTAGGAACAAGGCTAATAGAATAAACTCATGGTATGATAGCAATAAATACCAGAGTGTAATGTTCATCGATACAACTCCTAGAGGTGAATTAGCTTACAACCTTAGAAGGGCCCTAGATAAACATAAACTCAATATTAAGATAGTAGAAAGACCAGGTACCTCCGTAAAAACACTTATTAGCAAGACATACCATTTTCAAAGACCCTCATGTATAGATAAGAAATGTATAATCTGTAAAATAAGCCCCCATATTAACTGTAAAACTAGAAATGTAGTGTATAGCATAAGATGTACTGAAGGACAATGTAGAGACAAAAATATAGTGTACATAGGTGAAACAGCTCGTAGTGTAGGGGAACGGATAAATGAACACTGGCGAGACCTTCAAGATAGTAAATAATCATCTGTACTCTACCAACATGCTAAAATAGAACACAAGGGTAAATTAGAGAACATAGAAATAAAAATAGAATCTACACACAGAAAAGACGCAATGTTTAGACAAATCACAGAGGCAATAAACATAAAAGAATTACAACCAAAATTAAATAGAAAATATGAGTGGAACAGCAACATCATAACTTACTATTAAGGACAAAATGAAAACACACACACACATAGAACAAACAACCAATCAGTAACATGTAAATAAACAAATAAATAAATGAACATAAACACACACAGACACCCGGATGTGGCGCATCCGCAAACTGAGCACACAACACACACACAGAAACAAAATGGCGTAAGACAGAACAAAGGAGAGGCACAGAAACAAAGAAAGGAATCCCCAGTCACTGAAGAGGTCACAGAGTGTGTGACGAAAGAACTATGACAATATATAAACAACTATCTGGTTGTGGAACCAACCAACCAACCAGAAATTTATTAATTTATAAATTTATTATAAATTTATTATAATAAATTGAAGTGAAAGCAACTGGTGCGTGTGTTTCTTATTGGCAACATGACCCTCCCAAACAATATATATATATATATATATATATATATATATATATATATATATATATATATATATATATATATATATATAAGGAAAAAAGATGAAATCGAAAATGCAAATGGAGTCTTTTTAAGAATACTTATTTGGTTCCTTTACCGGTTTCACAGTTCTTATGCTTTTCAAAAGTAGAATTGAGATGGAGGGTTTGTGGTTTTTCTCGCATCTGTATATCTATATCTATCTATCTCTCTCTCTATATATAATTGTTTCTACGTTAGGCACAAGGCCAGCAATTACCCAGTGCATTACTGGTACTTTATTTTATCGACCCCGTAAGGATGAATGGCAAATCCTCGACGGGATTTGAACTCAGACCGTAAAGGGACGTAACTATGCTGGAAAGCATGGCGTCCGACTCTCTACCGATACTGCCAATCCACCCCATATATATATAATAATAATAAAATGTGGAGAGGAAGCACACGAGTTAGGATATATATATATATATATATGAAAACAGGGAGAAAGAGACGATTATTAGGAAGAAAAAAATATTTTTTTATTTATTTCTCTCTTTTTCTGGGTTAGAAAATGATTAAAACGAAATGTTTTACTTTGTGTGAAGTATTAAGGTATTAAATGATTTATTTATTATTTAACAATGGCATTTATTCATCTATTTATATATTTAAATATTGCCTATTACCGGTTTCAGCATTGTTATGCATTATCAAATGAGTGATATGTATTAGTGTAGAATGGTGGTGTCGCACATGTTAAAGAGAAGGTGCAGAAAGAATAATGTTATTTACAAACAAGGTTTATGAAGTGAAAATTTAAAAAAAAAAAAAAAAATGAAATAAAAATTAATAAAATAAAAAAAAAAAATTAAAAAAATAACGGGCGTAATGTAGAGCATAAAAAGTCAATGTGAAAGAAAAAGTAATGTTATTTACAGGCACAGTTCACGTTAAGCAGATCAAAATGTGTTAATATAGCAAGAGTGCTTAGTGGACAGTCCACCATTTGCCTCCATCATGGAATCATGGATCAACTAAGCACTCTTGTTATATTAACACATTTTGATCGTTCTCCCTGTTTTCATATATATATATATATATATATATATATATATATATATATATATATATATATATATATATATATATATATATATATATATAGTAATAATAATAAATTTGAAGACTAAGATCCAAAGAGGGCTCGATAAGGATAAATATATAGCAAATATTTGATAAAATAATAGATTAAAGTTTAAGCAAAAAATCGCTGCTTTCACCCTTAACGGGATCTTCTGAAACTAAGAAAGTCAATCTTTAAACGCAGAAGTGGATATTTCAAAAAACGTTGCAACCGGAGGAAGACAGGAAGAATATACTTTGGTTCGTGGAAACGTTCCCTGGCAAAGAACGGGAAAAAACGAATATAATACGTCATTAATAGGAGCGGTGAAAAACAATTACGCGCAAAGACAAAACCACGTTTATGGTATAAAAGAAGTCGCAGACTAATGTTCTCTTAGGTGGTTCATAGAGACGTTCTCTGACAATGAACGGAAAAAACGAAGATTATACGTCATATGTTGAGCGTGAGGAACAATTGCACGCAAAGACAAAACCACGTAAATGGTATAACTGAAGTCGTAGACTAAAATTCTAACAAGGAAACCGAATGATTCTCCGCTTCAGAGTTAAGAATAAAGTAAATAAAATACAATACAGAGGTAATTGATATTAAATAAATACATACACGCATCCAAATACGTACATACACAAGCATACGCGAAAACACTCGCCATAGGTATACAAAACCACGCACATATAAATATGTGTGTGTGTGCGTGTATACAAATAAATAAGTAAATTAAATAAATGTATATAAATAATTAAATAAACATATATAAATAATTAAATAAACGTATATAAATAATTAAATAAACGTATAT
Source organism: Eledone cirrhosa (assembly GCA_964016885.1). Classification (NCBI taxonomy): domain Eukaryota; kingdom Metazoa; phylum Mollusca; class Cephalopoda; order Octopoda; family Eledonidae; genus Eledone; species Eledone cirrhosa. The sequence continues at coordinate 439,727,469 of OZ024740.1, read as the reverse complement.
AAATAATTAAATAAACGTATATAAATAAATAGTTAGTACTAACTGTAATTGTAGAAATCTGGTTGATTGCCCCCTATCCGGGAAATGCTTCTCTAGTAACATTGTCTACAAATGTAAGGTTGAAACACCCACCTCCCGTAGGGCCTACATAGGGTTAACCGCCAATAGATTCACGGAGCGTCTTTACATGCATACCCATTCTTTTCGTTACCCTCTAAGAAGGAATATGACGTCACTTTCAGCTTATATCTGGAATCTAAAGGACTACCACACCCAATATAAGTTACACTGGGAGATCCTAGCTAGGGCTAGATCGTATAACGGAAATAAAAGACCATGTGACCTCTTGGCCGCCGAGGCCCTGGAAATACTCTACGCCACAGTCCACATCTTAAACAAAAAATCTGAGGCATTTAGGCTTGTAAACATAAATTGCACAAAACTTTCCTGTATTACAGCCCCACATTATACCCTAACGGATAGTACGATCTATACGTGGATATTTTACGTCTTGATGTGGTAGCTAAGTATATGTTATGTTTATACCATTACTTATTTGTATAGGTAAGTATTATTACCTGTATGTTTTGTGAAGGTACGTATACTTTCTCGTACGTATATTTGATTGTATATGTTATGGCGTATATTTTTATATATTCTGGTACATATGCTTTTGGTTATGTGTATACGGGAGTTTTGCGTCTGTGTGAGTATGCGGGTTCGTACGTATGTTGGGTGTGTGTATATGTGTCCTTCATGTTTTGGTTGACGTTCGTCTCCGAACATGTCTGTATTTACATGTAGGTATGTGTGTGCGCTTGTTATATACGTATTTATTTATTTATATACGTTTATTAAATTACTTATTTATTTGTATACACGCGCACACACATATTATATGTGCATGGTTTTGTATACCTATGGCGAGTGTTTTCGCGTATGCTTGTGTATGTACGTATTTGGATGCGTGTATGTATTTATTTAATATCAATTACCTCTGTATTGTATTTTATTTACTTTATTCTTAACTCTGAAGCGGAGAATCATTCGGTTTCCTTGTTAGAATTTTAGTCTACGACTTCAGCTATACCATTTACGTGGTTTTGTCTTTGCGTACAATTGTTCTCCACGCTCAACATATGACGTATTATTTTCGTTTTTTCCGGTCATTGCCAGAGAACGTCTCTATGAACCACCTAAGAGAACATTAGTCTACAACTTCTTTTATACCATAAACGTGGTTCTGTCTTTGCGTGTAATTGTTTTTCACCGCTCCTATTAATGACGTATTATATTCGTTTTTTCCCGTTCTTTGCCAGGGAACGTTCCCACGAACCAAAGTATCGTCTTCCCGTCTTCCTCCGGTTGCAACGTTTTTTGAAATACCCACTTCTGCGTTTACAGATTGACTTTGTTTGTTTCAGAAGATCCCGTTAAGGGTGAAAGCAGCGATTCTTTACTTAAATTTTAATCTGTTATTTTAATAAATATATATATATATATATATATATATATATATATATTGGGGTCTTACTTGTTCCTATATATATATATATATATATATATATATATATATATATATATTGGGGTCTTACTTGTTCCTATATATATATATATATATATATATATATATATATATATATTTATTAAAATAGCAGATTAAAGTTTAAGCAAAGAATCGCTGCTTTCACCCTTAACGGGATACTTCTCAAACTAACAAAGTCAATCTGTAAACGCAGAACTGGATATTTCAAAAAACGTTGCAACCGGAGGAAGACAGGAAGACGATACTTTGGTTCGTGGTAACGTTCGCTGGCAAAGAACGGGAAAAAACGAATAATACGTCATTAATAGGAGCGGTGAAAAACAATTACGCGCAAAGACAGAACCACGTTTATGGTATAAAAGAGGTCGTAGACTAATGTTCTTTAAGGTGGTGCATAGAGACGTTCTCTGGCAATGAACGAAAAAACGAAGATAATAAGTCATATGTGGAACGTGGAGAACAATAGCACGCAAAGACAAAACCACGTAAATGGTATAGCAGAAGTCGTAGACTAAAATTCTAACTAGGAGACCAAATGAATCTCCGCTACAGAGTTAAGAATAAAGTAAATAAATACAATAGAGAAGCCCTCTTTGGATTTTAGTCTTCAATTTTATTATTATTACTATATATATATATATTCGCATTTATTCCTGAAATTTGTGATTCCTTTAAGATATTTAATAAACTCCTGACGGGAACAAGTTAGATCGTTCTAAATCTGTTATTTAAAATAAAAACTTTCTGTAGCAGTAAATACCAGATCACCATGATCTTTGCTGTGACTGTGACTTGAAGGTATTTTAAAACAGAACGATATAATTCGCATGAAGGTGTTTTTTTTAAAGTTTCCTTTGTATATAGACCGTGAATGTGTATATTTACCTTGGATCTTCAGCAAGGTATACGAGAGGGTGCTGAAAAGTTCCCTACTGTATCACTGCTACAGAGGCCTGGTTGGAGGCCCAACTTTCCAAGTTCTTTTTACAGGGCTGCTGTAATAAGTGTGTGAATCTGAGACGGGAATATGTTCAATAAAATCATAATTAACTGATCCTCCGGTATTTTCTTTTACCTAAAGCCAGGAAATCTTCAGCACTCCCTTGTATAAGACCACAGAAGTTTAGTAAGGTTAGAAAAAAATGTTCTTTTAATAGTGCTTGAAGTTATAATTACAGGCACTAGGTATAAATATTTATCGTAATGTGGTTGATTTAAGAAGAAATAGTAAATTCTGTTGTGTACCATGGAGTACATTATTGAATCTTTCGTATATGATTATATTTCATTATCGAGGTTAACTTTGCCTTTCATCCTTCCGGGGTCGATAGAATAAAGTACCAGTAACGCACTGGGTATTTGCTGGCCTTGTGCCAAAAGTAGAAACAATTATATTTTAGGGCGGTGGATTGGCAGTATCGGTAGAGGGTCGGATGCCATGCTTTCCAGCATAGTTACGTCCCTTTACAATCTAAGTTCAAATCCCGCCGAGATTGACTTTGCCTTTCATCCTTACGGGGTCGATAAAATAAAGTACCAGTAATACACTGGGTAATTGCTGGCCTTGTGTCTAAAGTAGAAACAATTATATTTTATGCCCTTGCCATTCTGAGTTCAAATCCCGCCGAGGTTAACTTTGCCTTTCATCCTTACGGGGTCGATAAAATAAAGTACCAGTAATACACTGGGTGATTGCTGGGGTTGTACCTAACGTAGAAACAATTATATTTTATGGTAACACACACACACACACACACACACACACACACACACACACACACACACACATATATATATATATATATATATATATGAGTGTGTCTGTGTGTATAAATTTCAGATTCTTTAAAGAAAATATTTTTCAGTATGGAACTTAATAGTCTATGGTATATTTAAGAACTACATACCAGCAAGAATATGTCTGCCGGGAAGTAGAAAGTTGATTATCAAAGAAGTGAAATGCCGGATGAATTAATGTAGCCTTCAAAAGTAAGTCTACACGGCAAGGGATTAGTGCGATTATTAGAGCACCGAGTGTCATACCGCAAGGTATCACTTTCAACTCGTTGTGTTGTGAGGGAGTCTGTGACATCACTGGGACCAAGCTGTATTTATCCTTGCCTTTTCCTTAGAAAACATCGTAGATAGATGATATTCGCAAGCACAGGGAACTGCCCAACCTCTGTAGAAAAAAACAAAACAAAATAAAACATGTATTAGAAGAGAACCTTACCAGATATAGATCCTCAGTTTCACGAGATAAACGGATGCTTCATAAGTACAATCGGGGTGTATTAATATTCAGTACACATTATTAAGTTATACATATATATATATATATATATATATATATATATATATATATATATATATTTATTTATTTATTAAAATAACAGATTAAAGTTTAAGCAAAGAATCGCTGCTTTCATCCTTAACGGGATCTTCGAGCCCTCTTTGGATTTCAATCTTCAAATTTATTATTATTACTATATATATATATATATATATATATATATATATATATATATATATATATATATATATATATATATATATATATATATATATATATAAGTATATATATATATATATATATATATATATATATATATATATATATATACATATATATATATATATATAACAGAGGAGTTGTGGTAAGGAACCAGATGAACCATAACGCACCAGAGTACTCAATACTTAGGGTAGTAGAGTGGGTAATAGGAGAAAGTATGACACCGACGGCAGAGCTCAAGCCGTTTCGACGGCTATTTCTGCACTAAAGTAAGAGTTTTTTTAGAAATAATTTTTTTAGTCTAAAGTAAGAGGTTTTGAGACTAAAAAAAACTCTTACTTTAGTCCAGAAATAGGTGTCGAAACTGTCTGAGCTCTGCCGTCAGGGACATACTTTCTCCAATATATATATATATATATATATATATATATATATATATATATATATATATATATATATATATTAATAAAAGGAATTCCAACTTTGAATTACTCGTTTTATTTACAATCCTTTAACATTTACAATGGTATTAGAATGAAATAGTATGGTAGAATATTAAATGTTAAGTGTTAATTGAACAAGTACTTTTATGCTTTCGCATTCTTCAGGTTCATATTCTGTGGTGACAGTCAAGTTTGCAATTTTCAACTGTAATGAGATGGCTAAATGTTGTGCCTTATAAATAGTGAAAAGCGGCTACAGAATGCTAGATTATTCAAACTGCATTTCGACCAATCGGTGTGTATTTTTAGAATTGATGAAAATAGCATTTTCTAGTAATCATCACCATCAACATCACTTTTATTATTATTATTGTTGTTGTTGTTGTTGTTAGTGGTAGTAGTCTACATGGTCGTAGTCATAGTCATAGTAGGAGTAATACCCTATTATTATTGTTTATTTAGCTTAGGTTTGAATTTATCAATAAAATTCTTTTCTTTGATTTTTCTCTTGATTTCACTTGGGCTGTGTAATTTGTAGAATGGAAATATTATAAATATTCTTTGACCACATGTTGCTAAATGGTTACTCAGGGGTATCTGACGGACATTTGGGTCTCTGATTTGCTGTCGGTGCACCCGTGCACGTTCCGATAGTGCATTTCCAGTTTGACCGACATATAGTTCTTCACAATTCGGGCATTTAATGCAGTAAATTAGATTTCTGCCTTTGCAGTTCATATTTGCATTTGGGAATATTTTTCCAGTTTTTGTGTTCATATATTGACCGTTGTGTATGGATTGACATGTGCCACACCGACTATCAGTGCATTTAGATACAGTGAATGATTGGTCTTTGTTGTTAAGGTCAAACTTTGCTTTTGTTAATAATTGCTTCAAATTTTTTGGCTGTCCTTTACTAAGAGTCAAAGATCGATCTGTGACTAAGCCTTTTAATTCATTAATTTGAGCAATGATCGGTAGGTTTGTTTTGGCAGTATTGAAGATATTCTGGTGACATGGGTTGTGTGTCATTATAAATTGTATGACCAGTTCTTGGTTTCTTCTTCCTTGGGTTGTCCTAAGTTGTTGTATAGGTATTTTTATAGCCCGCTGTATGCCATTTTCTATAAGTAGAGATAGGTTTTTTGTTTGAGCAAAAATTCTCTCAGTTCTGTTAGGCGTTTGTTCCTGGTATTCGTATCTTCTGGCTAGGCAGTATGGGATGTTGCGTTTTGTATGAGGTGGATGGCACAACTTAAAATTCAGATATTGATGGGTGTCTGTGTGTTTATAATATATATCCGTGGTAATGGTGGTGTCGTTTTTGATTACCATTATATCTAGGAATGGTAATTTGGTACTACTCATCTCTTTTGTGAATTGGAGGGATGGGTGTAGGTTATTCAGGAGGATATTGAACTCATCCATAGTATCTAGAGATTCTGTCCAGATGATGAAACAGTTGTCAAGGTATCTCTTCCAAGATTTTTCAATGTACTTTCTAAAGTCAGTGCTATATTTTTCCTCTATTTCTTGGTAGTGTTGTTGTTCTAAGTATCCCATTACAGAGTTCGCGTAGACGGGAACAAACTTCGTTCCCATCACTGTGCCTCTAATTTGGATGTAATTCTTTCCATTGAAGAAGAAAGTGTTGTTTTCCAGAATAAGTTTGACTGCGTCTAATATAAATGGCGCTGCGAATCTGGTGGGAATCACTTCTCTATGTTTTTCCACCCAGTATTTAACCGCCTTTATTCCTAAATCAAAACTAGAAGTGAATTCGTTTCCGTGGTTTTGGGAAGATGGGACAGGAAGTCGATATCATCCCGGATGAAACTGGGTATGTGAATACATAGTGGTTTCAAAATAATGTCAACAAAATTGCTTAGATGGTGGGTGGGGCATGTTGGACCAGGTATAACAGGTCTAAGTTTTAAGTCTTTTGGGTGTAGTAATTTAATGTACGTATGCATGTATGTATGTATGTGAGTGTATAGCTGTGCGATTTCAAGTATGACTATATACACGGTCATTCTACCACTAAAGTAAAAACAAAGTACTCAATATCTATTATAGAGTACATTTTGATCCACCATAATGAATTCCAGTGTTCAAAGTTGCATAACTTTGCCCGTAAGTAAAGTCTCACATATGTAGTATATTCAGCTGAGCTTATCCTTGCAGTTAGAAAACAAAAACAAAAACACACACACACACACTCTCTCTCTCTCTCTCTCTCTCTCTCTCTCTCTCTCTATATATATATATATATATATATATATATATATATATATATATATAAAAGATGAAAAAAAAGATGGTAATAAGAGTTCCATATATTTTATTATACGTATTTCAAATACAAAATCATTCTGGGACAGATATTGTGTTCTCTTCAGAGATAAAATAACGTACAATGATACGAGGCATAATAGCACTTGATTATAGGAAAGTGCTAAGTCTACATATGACAGAAATATATGTGTTAATACCATAGTAAGAAATAGATAGGAAAATAGAAGAAAAGGAAAGAAGAAGAGAAAAAAGGAAAAAGAAAGTGAAGAAAGAAAAAAAGGAAGAAGAGAGAGAGATAGAGATAGAGAGAGAGAGAGAGAGAGAGAGAGAGAGAGAGAGAGAGAGAGAGAGAGAGAGAGAGAGAGAGAGACTTTTGATCAGGAACGCTGTCAACTGTTGAGTGCTACTTATCTGATATATGCATAGTTTTATTGTTCTACAGTATTACTCACCTTCTATATATATATATCTGTGTGTGTTGGTGTGTGTAATATATATATATATATAAATGAGCGGACAAGTAATCATCAAACAATCTTTTAAATAAATTAAAAAATGATTTAAATATTCACCTGTTCTATTTCCGTTACGGGAATAGAACTGTTTCATTCGTTATAAATCATCAGGAAGCCTGGTTAAGAGGGGCACAGTAAGTGCTAAATGATAAGTTTATCCCGGGTTCAATCGGGGGTAACAACAGTAAGTAAGGTACTCAATTCATAGCAGAGTATAAATATTTAATGATTTCTCCAGAATGAAACAGTTCTAGCTCTGTAGAAGCCATTTCTATATTAAATATTTATACTCTGCTACGCATTAAGAACCTTACTTACCGTGGTTACTCTCGATTGAATCCGGGATCATATATATATATTTATATATATACCAAAGGTAAATACATATCCGTTTCTCTTCCTGTCGTCAACCATATTTTGTGCCTCATACAAATACCGCACCAATTCGTTTACCGCAGTCATTCTCCTCGGAACATTTATCTCTATATCCAAGTGTTTCCTTCAGCTCATAAGTGAAATGTTTTAGAAAGCAACATCAACCCAATCTCTCGGACCTCGGAATGTCTACAGAGGCCATACGTACAGTCATTCTCCAGACCAAAATACAGTTCACACATACACATACACATATACACACACACACACACACACATATATATATATATATATATATATATAAGTTTACATATATATATACATACATATACATATACGTGTTTTGCAACTGGTCACTTTGTGGCTCAATGAAAAATTAATAAATTAAACAATCAGAGCTATATATCATAAAACATGTCTATAGAATCACAAGATAAAATATATACTATTTCCTCTCCCAATTAGCATAATTAACTATATAAAAAATCGAATAGACCAGGCTATAAGAATGAGGCTTCTATGAAGAAATCTCCGACAAATAACCGAAACTAGCGCTTCGCGTCGGCCGTAGCGGAATATTTATCAAATATTTCGACAGCGTAATCGCCCAGATATAGTCAACTAAACAGAATTAGGTGTAAAATAAACTAGGAGAAAATAGAATACATTTAAATACCTCTACCATGGTTTCGTCCGTATTTTGAGTTTTCCAATAATTATGTAATAATTATATAAACTCGAGCGCCGCATTCATCAGGAAGCTCGCTCTTATCTAAACACTAAATTTTCCAAAGTGATCGCGCCAAGAATTCATTTCAAAATGGCTAAAAATCGTGACGTAGTCGCAGTCAGGTTGGAAGGGGTGTGGTAGTTGCTTACGACTGGTGGCATTTTTGCTAGAAGGCACAGCACAATACAGCCAAATTTGTATCTCAACCTAATGGGAGATTATTACATATAAAAGTTTACTTTACACCTAATTCTGTTTAGTTGACTATATCTGGGCGATTACGCTGTCGAAATATTCGATAAATATTCCGCTACGGCCGACGCGAAGCGCTAGTTTCGGTTATTTGTCGGAGATTTCTTCATAGAAGCCTCATTCTTATAGCCTGGTCTATTCGATTTTTTATATAGTTAATTATGCTAATTGGGAGAGGAAATAGTATATATATTATCTTGTGATTCTATAGACATGTTTTATGATATATATATATATATATATATATATATATATATATATACAATATTAAATAAATGGAAAACTATATTTATAAAACCATATTTATTTCATTATATATATTTCGGGGATATCCTATTAACAATATGCTATGCCTTCATCAGACAAAATACAATATAAACAGTTTTATAAATATAGTTTTCCATTTATTTAATATTGTAAATATACTCCAAATATTTGTCGAGTGCTTTTATATCAGTTATAAATATTTACTAGTTGTAACCCAACAATTTTAAATATAACTTTACATGTATATATATATATATATATATAAGGATTAGAATACTGGAGCGTGTTTGAGTCAAACACCCTCTTCGTATTATAGAAATGACAGTAAAAGGTATAGCTCAATGCAGTTAAACAGAGCCGAAAAATTAAGAGAGTAAAACAAAGAATCCTTTAATACATCAACAGTTTTTATTAGCCGACAATGTTTCGTCCTATTAAGGACTCATCAGGGCAATCAAAACAACAAGAGGTAATTTCGGCAGATACAAGCCAGAAACTCTGAAGAATATGGAGTTTACATACACTAATGTCTTACAAAGATATACGATAATAAAAATGAAGATAAAAATAATAAAATTATAATAACTAAGGATGTAGATAACATTAAGAACCATATTACAAATATAGTCCAAAGTCACCAACTTAAATCTAAACAAATTTGGTTATATAGAGCAGGAATTATATATAACACAGTATAATACATTATAATAATAATATATCTATACCAACATTAAAATTCCAAATTAAAAATCAAAAGGTACAATATATACATGTATATATGTGCGCGCACACACACACATACACACACACACATACACACACACACATATTACAATACACATATCTATTTTCTATTACACAGAAATTAAGCCCTATTGGAAGTTTGCACATCAAAAATATCAAAAATAAGCATGGTAATAGTGAAAATAATGCTAATACATCTACCCAATATACATGAGGCAATAATATGATATAATTACAAGAAACACTTATAATAAATAATAAACAACAAAATTATATAATACAATACAATATAATAAAGTAGAATATATAATAATCCCCGGTTAATTTACAGAAACAATATAGATGTCACAGTGAAATACAATGATAAATTGTTAACATTATATTAACAATTAGCATAAACAATATGTACAACATGATTCATACTGGGTTACATAATAAATGAGGAAATATCAATCATATAATATAATACAATAATACTAAAAAAAACTATATTGGTACAGGGAACAATTATGATGTTACAGAAAAATATGTTGTTACAGAAAAATATACAGACATCTATCATGATATGTAAAGTCTAAATACTATAATGTTACATATTACAATATTAAAATATTAAAAAATTAAAAAATCCAGACATCTTATATGATATATAAAGTTTAACTATCTCAATGTTATATATAATAAACGGTAAGTAATAAGGATCTATATCATAATGTAATATATTTTAAAAATTGGCATAAAATATGTAAATAAATACTTATAATTTCAAGGTTAGTAGACAGACATGTGTGGATGAGTGAACGAAGCCAGACAGTGAATAGTAAATAGAATAAAGGATAAAACAAATAAATACAATCAACCGGAAATGTATACACACTTAGGCCTCGCGTGCATTAAGAAATTTGGTAAACACCAAGGAAAGCGATCATTTTAAATGACTCTAAATCCTATCTGATAAATTAATATTAAAAATATCAAACCCATTCAATAAGGTAGTATAAAATTAGCTATAGTCTAAGTCATTAAAGTATATAAACTTTAATGTATCGTTACAAATGTTTACAAAAGGAATAAAATTACACTATCATATACGCAACGATATCTAAAAAACTGACTTAAGTAGAGTTAAGGTAGGCTAATGGGGACAGAATTGACAAAATATATGGAGGGTGCGAAGTGGCATAAAATATATTCGATATACTATAATAAATAATAGAACAGAGCATAAAAGAGGGGGGGGGTTAATATAATCATATTCAATCTAGAGGGGTTGACAATAAGTTTATGCGTGCATGGGGGGGAGGGGGGAGGGTCGATAGATAAATCAGAATAGACTTAGAAATAAAAATAGAATTAAAAATAGAATTAAAAATAAAAATAAAAATAAAAATGATGTTAAAATTAAAAATTAAAGTTAATGATAATAAAAGAATATATAAAGATAGTAACGTGTGTAATCTTATGTATACTAACAAGGTGTAATAGTGAAGACATAGATATGGTACAGTGGCCAAATGATTATGGGAGCTAGAATGAAGAGTCATCAAAAACCAATGATAACAATAGTGCTGGCAAACAAAAAGAACCCAAACAAAAAAACTAAGTAATGGAATATATCTGCTAATGGGTACGATTTGTACTACTAGAACATTTGGGTTTATAATAAAAGTAAGAATTAGAAATTGCATGGGGGCAAGAAGAGAATATCTCAGACTTTCTATTCAGTAAGGGTACGCTAGAGAAAATAATAGAGTGTGTCTCAAGTATACAGAGATTACAAAACTTACTATGTGCAGAAAGGTGGTTAGATCGTGCTACTAAACTCCAGTTAAGGCTATATGGTATAAAAGCTCCCTTAAGATCCCAGATATAATGCGCTAGAGAGGTAGAATTCTTAAACCTAACATGTTTGAAGTTAGAGATATGAGAGTTAAACCTAGTCTTAAAAGTGTTTGAAGTAGATCCTATATATGTTCCTTTAGAGGAATTAGTTATAACCTCGCAAGCATAGACAATGTTCTTAGAAAGGCAGTTACCGTTTAGAGGGCAGTTAGCACTCACTCTACAATTGCACTTCCGGGTGTTATTGGTTGGCTCGAGTGGTGATGTATTGCGCGTAGGACCTCTATTAGATAAGGACTGTTCTGGTGGTAAAGCATTGTCCGATGCATTCAGACTATCAGTATATAGAGAGGAGAATCCATCCCTAATTTTCCTATTATTAGTGCTAGCTAAATGAGAACTAATATTAGGGGTGGTAGAGAATGATAGTTTAATAACATTTTTATTAAAAATACCATGGTATTTGTGAGAAGGGGGGACATTTTTCTCCAGGATAGTGAAGAAAGACCTAGGGATATTAGTTGATACATCCTGGTTATATAGCGGGTTGAAATAAGTATTCAATCGCCTTCTATTTTTATTTTTATTCTTATCGACCCTACCTCTATCAAAAGTCCCACCGTCGAGACTAGGGTTACTATCGAAAATTCATTTGGGTGTTTACAAAAAATATGTTCGTTAAATATGAATTTGATTTTTACTGTTAGCATTGACAAGTTTGGAATCGCGAAAGAAACTTTCAAAATGTGAACAAATCAGAATAAATTCAATTTTGTTATTTGAATCCAGATGTAGGAAAAGATTCAATAATTATAGATGTGAACTTTACTTCTAGCATAAATTTCATGTTATATAACTTGAGGAAGGGAGCTAATTTAATTTAGCTGTCAAAAAGGTGCTTCATGAAAATTTAAAATAATTAGCTTAGAGACTAATTCACAACAGAATAAATGTCGAACTTATGGTTAAATTAAGCAATGGACAAGAGAAGAAGGAAAGCGAAGTTCAAGCAATAGTTCGATTGGTTTCGTTATGCTGCTATTTCTCACCAAATTCATGCTTAGAAATATAAATATTTGTTATACACAAATACGATATGATTCACAATCTTAAAATATTGTATCTGTATATTATTTTGAAACATCAATAGATTTGGTAATAACATTACATTGGAAAGTCTCCGTTTTATGTTATTACTAGACCTCACCCCTCACCACACACAGATTTACACCTGTATCAAATGATAATAATAATAATAATAATAATAATAATAATAATAATAATAATAATAATAATAATAATAATAGAAACACGAAAGCACCAAAAGATCATATTCCATTACAAAAGATGCACAAAGATACAGTAATGGACTACAAATTTCAGAAGTCCCATTTACTGCTGAAATGGAAAACACAGAAAAAGCAAAGCAGGTAAAAGTAACTGCAAAGAAAGAACTGCTACAGAAACTGGCTAAGAAATGGCAAGAAAAGCCTCTGTATGGAAAATACCCAGAGCGAGCTAACAATCATGATGTTGACAAAACTTTAACCCATCAGTGGTTGGCATCCTCTGGACTGAAATCGGAGACTGAAGGACTGATTATATCCGCACAAGATCAGTGTCTGCCAACAAAAAATTACCAAGCCAACATAATAATAAAAAATGGGTGCAGCCCATTATGCCGTGTATGCAAAACACAACCAGAGACCATTGACCATATAATTTCAATGTGCAGTCCTATAGCTCCAACCGAATACCTAAACAGGCATGACAGAGCTGCACAATACATACATTGGATAATGTGTAAGCATTTTGACCTGCCCCATCAAAAGAATTGGTGGGAGCATCAACCACCTCCCATACTTGAAAAAGATCACATCTCAATCTTGTGGAACTTTAGCATCCAAACAGACCGAAAAATAGATGCAAATAGACCTGATATAATATTGAAGGACTTTCAAAGGAGGGTATGCCTGCTAATTGATATGTCTGTTCCAATAGACAAGAATGTATCTATAAAAACATTTGAAAAATTGAGCAAGTATAAGGACTTGGAGATAGAAATTGGAAAAATGTGGAAATTGAGAACTAAAACAATACCAGTGGTTGTAGGCGCTCTGGGAATGATACCTAAGGGGTCTAACGACTACTTATCGCAAATCCCAGGAAACCCGCGTATAGGAGAAATACAAAAGATAGTACTAATGGGAACTGCCCATATACTGAGGAAGATCCTGTCAATATAAGTACATCACAAGTCTAAACACTAAGGATGCATGTGTGAATATGTATGTTCTTTCTTGAACATGGCGGACCTTGTTGTCTCTTGAGGTCACTGGTTGTGACTTGGTGATAACTCGTATAAACATAAAGCAAGATAAATGCAAATAATAATAATAATAATAATAATAGTAATAATATATATATATATATGTGTGTGTGTGTGTGCGTGTGTGCGTGAGTGTGTGAGTATGTGTGTGTATATGTATGACTATATACACGGTCATTCTACCCCCAAAGTAAAAACATAGTACTCAATATCTAATATAGAGTACATTTTGATCCACCATAATGAATTCCAGTGTTCAAAGTTGTATAACTTTGCTCGTAAGTAAAGTCTCGCATATGTAGTATATTCAGCTGAGCTTATCCTTGCAATTAGAAAACAAAAACAAAAACACTCTCTATGAGTGTTTAAGACTTAAAAAACATTAAGCAAGGGAGGTAATTCTAATAATTGTTTCTATTTTTGGCACAAGGCCAGCAATTACCCAGTGCATTAATGGTACTTTATTTTATCGACCCCGTAAGGATGAAAGGCAAAGCTAACGTCGGCGGGATTTGAACTCAGAATGGCGTCAAAACATGGTGTGAGACCCTCTACCGATACTGCCAATCCACCTAATCTAATTTTTCTTTTTTGTTAGAAAATAACAAATCTATTTAGGTTTCTAGGATGTTGAATGAAGAAACCCAGTTAAGAGCTTCACTGGAAAAAATAACTCTACGTGGTTAAACACTTTGTTAGAAATATCAGCCAAGTTTTCCTCAAACACCGTCTTTAAAAATAACATTGGCTAATATGATTTTTAATAAAATATTTGAAAATAAGATTGGTCATGACCGGAACGCTTTGATCATAGAATTATTTTTCCAACCAAAGACAAAATAACAAGAAAGAGACATGTGACCAAAGACATCCGGGTTGATAAAGTATCAATAAATCAACCAAGGAGGCCTGGGGTTGTATTTTGTAACTGATGTTGCGTTGTATTCATTGCCAAGACAATTTAGGTTCAACGGGTGAACACACCTAGTAATATATATGCTATGAATTGTTAGCACCAGCTGTATTGGAGAAATGATACGCTTGCGGAGCTGAGTTCAATTGTTGGTATGGGGAAGCTACCTGCGACAAACTAGCTTCTTATCCATGGGAGTGTTATTTCTCTATCTTTAAAACTGTGTAGTTAAGCACCGGTTAAATGAATTCCTATTATTTGTAGAAGATTTACGTTTAAGATTACTATTAAATTGTGATTTCAAAATTATTGAAAATATTATTTTTAGTTTGGGAAGACAAAATTGTTTGAAAAGCAATCTTTGCAATTTTAGGTAAAATACGCGCAGCAGGAAGTGTTTTTAAAGAGAAAGTGAACATTAAAAAGTGATATGAAGAGATGTTCGAATCTCTAAAAGAGGTCCAAAACAACTCTATTAGTGGTGACTGGGAGCTAAGCTGTTGAAAAGTGAAATAAAATTCTGAAAATATATCAGATTGAGCGAGGTCTCGCTGAAGCTGACAAATTACCCTAAAATTATCATATAGTACTACCATTGCAGTGCATTCTTATTTTCCTGTTAAGCCTTTATAATTAACGCTTCTAACTGAAATGATATACAAATTTTAAGCACCCAAACTGCCAAAGGCAAGACGCTTTTAGATTCTACGCCTGGAGCTAACCGAACTGTGGGATATGAGCAATGAAATTTCCGGATCTATAAAGTTAGTTAATAGGAATTCAGTAGTATACTTTTTTCATGCTGGTTACTAGAATTCGAATTACTAAAACAGATCGAATCTTGTTACCTTGAATTGAATACATTTTGTAAATTGTTAGTGGTCTTTTAAGATTGCCGATGTCAATGTTAAGTTAGATAGAATATTTTATGAAATGAAAATTTGGACATTTTTGCAAGCTATAACTGATGTTAAATGTATACAACTGAACACAGAATATAGGTTGCAAATAGAATAAATAAAAGGTAACTGTAATGTGATTGTGAGAAAAGAAAACTGGTAGTTTGTAGCCTGGAGCAAAACTTATATCAAAAGAACAAGAAACATTATTTGATAAGGAATATTTCATTAAGTCATTTGGGGACTTGTAAAGTTTGGAAATTTGTAAATGTTTTTATATTGGCTAGGTAATCTTTGTGGAATCCTACATTCCTCTACTTCTCAATAATGGCGGTGGTGTGAGAAGTACTTCCCCGGAATAAACCTCAACCTACGTTTAAACTCCATACTGTACACACCAAATAAACTTCCTCCAAAACTATTCTCCTCTACACCCCTCACACTCTCCTCTATGCACACATAAGTAACAAGTGTGAAAGTTTTTCCATGCACTTGGAACCAATAAGATCACCTGCTATGACAATGTTCTTCTCACTATCTCCTAACCAATGCTAACTTTATAGTTCACCAAACTCCCCAGCCTCTTTCTCTCTACAGAGTATGTATCTCGATCTTTGGAAACACTACAGAGTGTCTCTGATTTCCAAGGAAGACAACTCCCCTGACTCAAGAAATTTGCTGAAAGCAATCTTGCTGCTTTTTTTGTCACCAAAACGTCACCTCTGTCTGGCACTTGAATCTCCTGTAAAAACTCCCTGTCCATGGACATCAGTCACCACACATCACTTAGATTAGTGACTTCCTGCCAGATCCCATTATTGGTATATGTAATGATGACCCACACTATGTCAACTTTGGTGTCACCGAGGGTTCATTTTTGTCATCCACACGTTTCATCTTATACAACGAAAAACTGAGCGCAATGAAAACCAACTTATATGCTGACGATATCACTCTCCTTTCCACAGATATCCTATGCAAACTGGACATCTGACGTCGAATCTGAATTGATCCAATGAAAACAGGCCTCGAAAATCTCCATTAATATGTGCAGGTAATCGTTTCTCCTTCAACAACACAAGGAAAACAACATTATATAATCTATAGTGCTAATCCCAATATTTCACTCCCGTGTAGCTTAAGTATATACAAAATATATAATATATGATTTAATAGTAAAGCAGTAACATTTTAATTTAATTTTAATATAAAATGATATATTAATATAAAGAAATAATGTCAGAAAAGAGTCAACAGAGAGCCTTGTTTAAGTCCGTAGAGTGTTTAATGTTGACAATCTCAGTTCCAATTGAGATGGTTTCATCCCTTTGGTGTTGATTAATTAACTGTTGAAAATATAAACAACTGTTGATAATACAAACGTGTAAACAGTACTACGACCAACAGAGTTATTTGGGTTTATTTTTATTTCCTCTATTGAATGATTCACTGTATTTATCTTTGAAAGGATTTTCACAGCTCCATTGACTTCAATGTGTAGCAAATACTAGATCAATGTCTGATATGCCCCACTACCAATAGCTGCAAACCACAGAAGCTGTTGGTTGTGAAGTGGCACTGGCAAAACTTTCGAGACATCTGAAGAGATACACTTCTCTCCATTTCCACGAGCTAATTGGGTCGCTTAGAAACTCCCTCCCGCTGCCACAACCAGTTGTAACCTACAGGCATGGAAAGAGAGGCTGGCTTACAGCAACAGGAAGCGACCCCATCTCCACGTAGCAGCACCGCATCGAACAATTTGAGAATGTAGACAAGTTGACAGACGATGGGGCCCAGTAGAACTTTTCGAAAATGCGAAGAAGAAACCTCATCCCCCAAACAAGCAAAATATAATCAAGAAATGCGAGAAGTACATTTCCCGAGAAAAACGAGACCCTCTCCAGTGAAGAGGAACCCACCTCTTGAGAATAGAAACCCATATCTTTTAAATGGAATCGTTCCACGGTGAGGAGAATTCCATCTCCTGTGAAGTGGAATTTATCTCCTGTGAGGAAGAATCCGTCTCCTCCTCGTTATCCCCCCACATTATGGTAACCACACCAACAAGTATAATCATTATAACGGCTATTAGGTTACTGTTAACACGGGTTTTTATGAGAAACATTAAATAGTTACATATTAGATTACACTTCATAAATATATGCCATATCAACAACTAAATCTCAAATACAGCATATACGAATTTTTAAATTACCATTCAATTTTTAAAGTCCTTCTGGGTTTGTTCAGGAGAAAACAATGTTTCTAGTTCATATTGTCTGAATTCAATGAAAATTAATCCCAAATCCTTTTTTTAAACACATGAACACCAGGAAAGATCTTAAAAATTAAAGTTACATTATAAAAGGCTAAAGGCAATGGTTCACACCGGGTGGTGAAGTTATATCGTAATTATTATGAAATATCTTCATTCAGCTATCGTTGATCCTATACGTGGTCACTCTGATTGCTAGAAATAGCAGTCAAAGCTTACTTATATCATACCCAACCGTCGTATATATATAAAATAAAAATGGCGTGAACATTACAATACAATAGGAGGGAACATGATAATAGTACCACTGATGATGTTGCAGATGTGCAACGAAAGAACTTTGTTAGACTATATATATATATTTATATCTGTATTTTTAACCGTTGGTCAATCAACGATAAACATTGATTGGCAAATAAAGTAACTATGGAGATATAAAAGATGCAGAAGCGAAAACCAACCAAACACTGAGTGTGTTCAGTTATTATTTCTGGCAATATTATTACAACAATATGATCATCCTACCCCCAAGTATAACAATATATATATATATATATATATTTCGTTTCTGAATTTGTTTAGCAAGATTCTTTATCTGAAATCGTGTGTTGAAACCGATATTGTTATACTTTGGGAGGGTCATGTTGCCAATATGCTGAGCACACAACACACACACAGAAACAAAATGGCGTAGGATAGAAGAAAGGAAAGGCACAGAAACAAAGAAAGGAATCCCCAGTCACTGAAGAGGTCACAGAGTGTGTGACGAAAGGACTATGACTATATATAAACAACTATCTGGTTGTGGAACCAACCAACCAACCAGAAATTTATAAGTTTGTAAATTTGTAAATTTATAAATTTATAAATATATAATAAATTGAAGTGAAAGCAAATGGTGCGTGTGTTTCTTATTTGCAACATGACCCTCCCAAAGTATAACAATATATATATATATATATATATATATATATATATATATATATATATATATATATATATATATATATATATATATATATAAAGAAAAAAAGATGAAATCGAAAATGCAACTGGAGTCTTATTTAAAAAAATATATATATATTTATTTGGTTCCTTTACCGGTTTCGCAGTTCTTCTGCTTTTCAACTCTACTTTTGAAAAGCAGAAGAACTGCGAAACCGGTAAAGGAACCAAATAAATATATATATATTTTTTAAATAAGACTCCAGTTGCATTTTCGATTTTATCTATTTTTCTTTATACTTTCGCTCGTGTAGGACACCTCGGTTATTTTTCCTTTTGTAAAAAAACCTCACTTTCTAATATATATATATATATATATATATATATATATATATAAAGAATTAGTATATTTACTAACATATATATACAGATGCATACCTATGCCAGCAAATATATAGGTTTTGTCTTAGTAACTTTGTGGTTCAATGCATGGGGATGCAGAACAATAATATGAGAGACGTAAATTAAGAAAATTATAAAAATTAACTTACTTACTAAAATTTCACTCCAACTAATTAGTTTCTGAAAGGCAATAAACGTAGTTTCCGAAGAAACGTACGGAGAAGCCTTTCGTCATCAGGGAAGCCTATTCTCAGCTAAGTTTCCAGGCAATACGTGGAGGCAGGGAACTTATACAAAAATAATTCAGTGGATGGAAAAAAGCAAAGCGTGGACTAAGTTCCAAGCCATTGAAAAAATCACTGCCTACTGTGTCGGTGGCAAATTCAAAAGAATCAATCACGTGACATCGAGGTCAATCAGTGAAGAGTAGTTTGTTAAGAAGACAGCAGCCGGACTGTTACTATAAACTATAGTAGTTGTTTTGGCCAATTTTGGCTCGCTTTGCTTTTTTCCATCCACTGAATTATTTTTGTATAAGTTCCCTGTGTCCACGTATTGCCTGGAAACTTAGCTGAGAATAGACTTCCCTGATGACGAAAGGCTTCTCCGTACGTTTCTTCGGAAACTACGTTTATTCCCTTTCGGAAACTAATTAATTGGAGTGAAATTTTAGTAAGTTAATTTTTATAATTTTCTTATTTTACGTCTCTCATATTATTGTTCTGCATCCCCATGCTTTGAACCACAAAGTTACTAAGACAAAACCTATATATTTGCTGGCATAGGTATGCATCTGTATATATATGTTAGTAAATATACTAATTCTTTATAATTATCTCCAAATTATTTTGTCGAGCCAAAATTGGCCAAAACTGCTACTATAGTTCATAATAACAGTCCGGCTGCTGTCTTCTTAACAAACCACTCTTCACTGATTGACCTCGATGTCACGTGATTGATTCTTTTGAATTTGCCACCGACACAGTAGGCAGTGATTTTTTCAATGGCTTCGATCTTAGTCCACGCTTTGTTTTTTTCCATCCACTGAATTATTTTTGTATAAGTTCCCTGTGTCCACGTATTGCCTGGAAACTTAGCTGAGAATAGACTTCCCTGATGACGAAAGGCTTCTCCGTACGTTTCTTCGGAAACTACGTTTATTCCCTTTCAGAAACTAATTAGTTTGAGTGAAATTTTAGTAAGTAAGTTAATTTTTATAATTTTCTCATTTTACGTCTCTCATATATATATATATATATATATATATATATATATATATATATATATATATATATATATATATATAGGAAAAGAGTCAGGACCCCTGCGGCTGAGCTCCCGCCTTTTCGACAACTAGGTCTGAACTCTTTTCCTATTACCCACTCTACTACCCAGTATCAAGTACTTTGGTCCGTTATGGTCCACTTGGTTACTTACCGCAATTCCTTCGTTATATATATATATATATATATATATATATATATATATATATATATATATATATATAGAAATTGGAATAAATGCTCTGAAATAGCGATATATATGTGAATATAGACATAGAATATTCGAAAATATTCTGTATGTTTATAATAAACATTTTGAAGACCTAATCGCTATAGAATAGAATACGTCACGTATTACAATTAGATTCTCGATAAAAGCAAGGGAAGTAATCTACGCGTTTCATTCTTATTAGAAATCTTCAGGACTACATATCCAGTGCTTTTATCGAGAATGACACAGCTAGAGACTTATAGAATACTTAGCTGTGTACATGAACTGGTTTGAAAGAGCGGTTGCCGGTCCGGCAGAAATTAGAAATTGGAATAAATGCTCTGAAATAGCGATATATATGTGAATATAGACATAGAATATTCGAAAATATTCTGTATGTTTATAATAAACATTTTGAAGACCTAATCGCTATAGAATAGAATACGTCACGTATTACAATTAGATTCTCGATAAAAGCAAGGGAAGTAATCTACGCGTTTCATTCTTATTAGAAATCTTCAGGACTACATATCCAGTGCTTTTATCGAGAATGACACAGCTAGAGACTTATAGAATACTTAGCTGTGTACATGAACTGGTTTGAAAGAGCGGTTGCCGGTCCGGCAGAAATTAGAAATTGGAATAAATGCTCTGAAATAGCGATATATATGTGAATATAGACATAGAATATTCGAAAATATTCTGTATGTTTATAATAAACATTTTGAAGACCTAATCGCTATAGAATAGAATACGTCACGTATTACAATTAGATTCTCGATAAAAGCAAGGGAAGTAATCTACGCGTTTCATTCTTATTAGAAATCTTCAGGACTACATATCCAGTGCTTTTATCGAGAATGACACAGCTAGAGACTTATAGAATACTTAGCTGTGTACATGAACTGGTTTGAAAGAGCGGTTGCCGGTCCGGCAGAAATTAGAAATTGGAATAAATGCTCTGAAATAGCGATATATATGTGAATATAGACATAGAATATTCGAAAATATTCTGTATGTTTATAATAAACATTTTGAAGACCTAATCGCTATAGAATAGAATACGTCACGTATTACAATTAGATTCTCGATAAAAGCAAGGGAAGTAATCTACGCGTTTCATTCTTATTAGAAATCTTCAGGACTACATATCCAGTGCTTTTATCGAGAATGACACAGCTAGAGACTTATAGAATACTTAGCTGTGTACATGAACTGGTTTGAAAGAGCGGTTGCCGGTCCGGCAGAAATTAGAAATTGGAATAAATGCTCTGAAATAGCGATATATATGTGAATATAGACATAGAATATTCGAAAATATTCTGTATGTTTATAATAAACATTTTGAAGACCTAATCGCTATAGAATAGAATACGTCACGTATTACAATTAGATTCTCGATAAAAGCAAGGGAAGTAATCTACGCGTTTCATTCTTATTAGAAATCTTCAGGACTACATATCCAGTGCTTTTATCGAGAATGACACAGCTAGAGACTTATAGAATACTTAGCTGTGTACATGAACTGGTTTGAAAGAGCGGTTGCCGGTCCGGCAGAAATTAGAAATTGGAATAAATGCTCTGAAATAGCGATATATATGTGAATATAGACATAGAATATTCGAAAATATTCTGTATGTTTATAATAAACATTTTGAAGACCTAATCGCTATAGAATAGAATACGTCACGTATTACAATTAGATTCTCGATAAAAGCAAGGGAAGTAATCTACGCGTTTCATTCTTATTAGAAATCTTCAGGACTACATATCCAGTGCTTTTATCGAGAATGACACAGCTAGAGACTTATAGAATACTTAGCTGTGTACATGAACTGGTTTGAAAGAGCGGTTGCCGGTCCGGCAGAAATTAGAAATTGGAATAAATGCTCTGAAATAGCGATATATATGTGAATATAGACATAGAATATTCGAAAATATTCTGTATGTTTATAATAAACATTTTGAAGACCTAATCGCTATAGAATAGAATACGTCACGTATTACAATTAGATTCTCGATAAAAGCAAGGGAAGTAATCTACGCGTTTCATTCTTATTAGAAATCTTCAGGACTACATATCCAGTGCTTTTATCGAGAATGACACAGCTAGAGACTTATAGAATACTTAGCTGTGTACATGAACTGGTTTGAAAGAGCGGTTGCCGGTCCGGCAGAAATTAGAAATTGGAATAAATGCTCTGAAATAGCGATATATATGTGAATATAGACATAGAATATTCGAAAATATTCTGTATGTTTATAATAAACATTTTGAAGACCTAATCGCTATAGAATAGAATACGTCACGTATTACAATTAGATTCTCGATAAAAGCAAGGGAAGTAATCTACGCGTTTCATTCTTATTAGAAATCTTCAGGACTACATATCCAGTGCTTTTATCGAGAATGACACAGCTAGAGACTTATAGAATACTTAGCTGTGTACATGAACTGGTTTGAAAGAGCGGTTGCCGGTCCGGCAGAAATTAGAAATTGGAATAAATGCTCTGAAATAGCGATATATATGTGAATATAGACATAGAATATTCGAAAATATTCTGTATGTTTATAATAAACATTTTGAAGACCTAATCGCTATAGAATAGAATACGTCACGTATTACAATCTCTAGCTGTGTCATTCTCGATAAAAGCACTGGATATGTAGTCCTGAAGATTTCTAATAAGAATGAAACGCGTAGATTACTTCCCTTGCTTTTATCGAGAATCTAATTGTAATACGTGACGTATTCTATTCTATAGCGATTAGGTCTTCAAAATGTTTATTATAAACATACAGAATATTTTCGAATATTCTATGTCTATATTTATATATATATATATATATATATATATATACATATATATATATAAGGCCACATTAGATAATATAATATGCCATACGAGGTACTTGATACGGGATGGTCATGGTTGGAACACTTTTGATCATAGGTATGTTTAATCAAGGCCGACATGAAACCTAATGAGAAGGAACTTTCATGATGAGAATATGTTTTATTTTATTCTGTTTATATGTTGATTATCCCTTTAATGGATCAGAGTTATCTGAACACTCCAATCTTATTGAAGAATCTGTTTAGTTTATTTGAACGTTAATGACTAATAGCTTTAAGAAGCCATACATCTATCATATTAGTTTATTGATTTCTACATGACATTTCGTTTAACAGATTTCTTGTGTTGAAATAGTCCTCTGAGACAAACCGATTTCCCTTTTACTAACAAACATATTTTTGTTCATATCCGAAGTGGCTTTAATTACTAACAACATTAACGATTTGTCCAATATATATCGCTGTTAATTCTTTCTTTATCTTGGCGATCTGTTGTGTTTTAATATCATTAAGGACAAACGTAATATGTTGTCCCATTGGATAATAGCAAGTAATAACTATTTGCTAAATATCGCCATTGAAATAATAGCTTGGAAATTATCAGTTTTGTCTGTTATTAAATGAGAGATATTATACCATGCTAAATACTTCCACTTCTAGTTGAAATCATTTTAAATCAAACATCTTTTTTGATAAAAATCTAACAACTTCTGTAAATTCTTCACATTTTATGTAAATGTATTGTGTCTGAAATACGGAAGACTGATATGTTTTACTACTACACTTTATCATTTGTATTTTATGTCTTTTATATTTTATTGTTACATATATTCTACACTTTAAAATAGAGTATCTACTGACTTTAGAAGGCTCTCAAATTTTAAGGAGTCAATGTACTTTAACAAATTCATTTTATTCTCGATCTCAAAGCACAATATTTATGTAGCGTATTCTCTATATATCGTGTCCCCACTATATCATGTGAGGTTTTCCTAAGGAAGAGTTTCACACAATATTTATGTAGCGTATTCTCTATATATCTAGTCCCCACTATATCATGTGAGGTTCTCCTAAGGAAGAGTTTTATACAGTGGTTAATATTTATACTTACTATTCTGTCGTAAGATCTTTGTCCAAAGCCTTAGACAGTTTCAACTCTTATTGTTTGGCACATTTAAAGCCCGACATTAGTGTTATTGTATTTGATACAAAGATTTTAAGAGTATATATTGAAATCAAATAGATTTATTTTGTTACAATACATTGTAAATAAGTGTAAAATATATTTACTAACATATACTTACCGAAACTCTGCTAAGCTACACAAAGAAAACGCCATATTTATTTGTAAACAAACAGTTGATATTATGAAACAGTTATACTAAAGAGGAACATCAAATTTATATTGTCGTGATCAAAGCTGTTTCGTTCAAATATGAAAGTATTTACACAACTTTCAGAATAAATAACTGAAAAAAACTGAATTATTCTGCTGAATAAAAAACAAACAAAACAAATAGAAATTTAAAATTAGTGTTAAAAGATTAACTGCTGCAGAATTTCGTTCGTCTTTCATGAAAAACATTAAATGTATAATTCACCGCAAGTTATTGAAATAACGAAGAGATCATTATACATTCTATCCATGTTAGGAAGACACATTGTGTTTATTTCCTGCAATTATAATACACTCCTGTTTGTTTTACTTTCCTTAGCATTAATTTGTCTTTCTATTCAAATAGAGAAAACACCTTGAAGCGTATTGAAGATATAGATAAGTGTATTGGCGGGAATTACTAAACTAAAAAGAGAGAAAAAAGGGGCGAAGAGAGTTGTTTGGGAGATAACTACAGGCTGTTGGACATGTTTTGAATTGAGAATTATAGATAATTACTGAAAATTATTGAAATATAGGCAAGACAAAGATGTTGAGATGTGTTTGTGTAAAAGTTTCAGTGAGTGTGATTTCTTACTACACCTTAACACATTTATATATCTGAAAGCTACGTACCACCTATTCATATCTTGTGTACAGGTACATGTATGTTTGTATGTATGTATGTATGTGTGTGTGTATACATGTGTGTGTGTGTGTATGTATGTATGTGTGTATACATGAATGTATGTATGTATGTATGTATGTATGTATGTATGTATGTATGTATGTTCATTTCAATTCATTCTGAAGCTGTTGTTGCTGTAAACATTAGTGCCGGTGTTGTTGTTGTAGATGTTTGGGTTGAAATCTGGTCGTTTGACTGAGTGATGTATATACACACATAAAAAAACAAACAAAAAACACATACAAACAAAAAAACTCAAAATAACAAAACACACACGCACACAACACAACAACAACATCAACTGCCAGCACCACCACCACCACCACCACCACCGCCACCACCGCCACCACCATCACCATCACCAGCGACCGGGCCTTAAGAAAACAACTTTAATAATAATTTTTCTTTTGGCACGGATCCAGCGACTGGCCCAGCGCATCACTGGTACTCTCTTTTGTTGACTCCGTGGGGATGAAAAGCAAGGTTGACCTCGGCGGGATTTAAGCTCAGAGCGTGGAGAGCCATAACTCTATGCTGTAAAGCAATTATAATAATACTGGACTGTAATACGATCGGCTTCAACTATACAAACTCTTGAAAGTCAACAGTTGACATAATCTTGTAATCTTGTATCAGTAATGACGGTAATATATATATTCCGGAAACACATAGACAAATGCGGAAACAAAGACGGAAGGCCCATTGTCACAATTCTAGCGACTAAAAGAAACGTCGACACGTTACGTATCAAGGAAGCGCTTTTTATCAAACGCCTGCAACCGCAAATAAACAATCGATCAGAGAGAAGCGAAATGAGATGGCTGGTTTAAGTTAACAAACGATGCAGCAACATACGCACACACACACACACATACGAGACAACTACACACGCACACGCACACACACACAGTAGCATTCCACCTTACGAACATACTAGACTGCCAATACAGAGGAACAAGGCAACAACACACGAACACACACACACACTCAAGCGAGACAACAACACACGCACACAAACATACATTTAACAAACAGGCAGAGAATGGACTGACAGCTAGCGCCACCCCACTCCCTCATTGGGCTGCTAACCTCTGCCCGACCGACCCCATTTCACGCGCACGCGCGCTCTGCTGAATACCTCAGATATTCAAAACAACAAACAGCGGAGGACGCGTTTCGCACCTTTCCGACAGACAACCTTTCTCCCACCCCGGAAAAAAACCCCAGTTGATGGATGTGAATCCTAAATATATAGGGACAATTAAATCTCTCCCAAGGTAACTCTCTCTCGTGTTGTTATTTTAATGTTATCCTTTATACTCTTTCCTTCATTCTTCTACACGTCTTATACACACCACGCATCTCAACGTACACCCACTTACATTTCGCTCTCCACCACCGGATCTTGTTACCCTGAGATTTACCCATTTGCATTGTCGAGGCTTCCAAACGACTTAAAGATATATATATGTGTGTGTGTGTGAGTAGCGTGTGTGTGTTTGATTGTATGTATGAGTGTTGCTGTGTGCGCGGGTATGTATGCGTGTGTGTGCGCGCATATGTATGCGCGTGTGTGTATGTCGTACGTATAAGTGTCAATAAGTGAGGTTTTTTTTGTTTGTTTTTTTGCGCGCGGGGTAGAAATAATCGGGCTGGATGCCCGATCGCGCAGTTAAACCACTGGGAGTGAAGAACCCCTAGCCCTTGTCAGGGTATTCTTCTAGGAGAAGGCATCTCAGGAAACTGGGTTAACTCCGACATAAAACCAGCGACTCAGTAGTTACCGATGATATTGATCTTTCTTCTTTTCGGGTTATAGCTACTGTCGCTCAGAGAGTGGGATTGGCTCAGTGCACAGTCTTTCCTCACTTTAAAAATATTCGTCACGCACAGGCATTGCACGAGTGCATTGATAATTATTAATAGTGTACTATTATTATTATTATTATTATTACTTTTTTTTTTTTTTCCAATTCAATGATGTTCCAGAACAATATAAAAGAGATAATTGGCAATTTAGGTTCTGGAACAAAAAAGATAATTGGCAATAAGGGCAGGGGCCCTAGGTTATCACAGCCTGGGCCCGTTCGTCATCGTGCCATTGTAATAGAGCCAAACAAGGCATTTAGTCTTGGCTGCTGGAACTTACGGACGCTGCTTGACAGGGATTCCTTGGAGCGTCCTGAACGAAGGACCGCTCTTGCTGCAAAGGAGCTTCGACGTTACGATCTTGACATCGTGGCTTTATCTGAGACGAGGTTAGCTGGAGATGGTCATCTTACAGATTTTGTGGAGAATATACATTCTTCTGGAAAGGAAGAGATGAAGGAACCAGAAGAGAGGCTGGGGTAGGATTTGCTGTTAAGACTGTACTTGTGAATAAATTAGAAGAATTCCCAGTAGGGATTAGTGAGTGTCTTATGTCCATGAGAATTCCGCTGGACAAAGGAAGATATGCGACCCCGGTGAGTGTGTATGCTCCAACTATGAATTCTGTCGATGAAGAAAAAGTGTCCTTTTACCATGCCTTGAAATGTGTTCTAAGAAATATCCCTCAGGCAGACAAAGTCATCGTGCTTGGTGACTTTAATGCTAGAGTGGGTAGGGATTTTAACACATGGAATGTAATCGGAAGGCATGGGGTGGGAAAGTGTAACAGCAATGGTATGCTCCTGCTGCAGATGTGTGAGGAGCTGGATCTCTGTGTTACCAACACCATGTTCCAACAAAAGAACAAATTCAAGACCACATGAATGCATCCTGCATCTAAGGAATGGCATCTTTTGGACTACGTCCTAGTCAGGATGCGTGACAGACAGGATGTGCAGTGTGTTCGTGCTCTTCGTGGAGCTGAGTGCTGGACGGACCACCGTCTGGTACGCGCAAAAGTGAAACTAATCACTAAACGTAAAATCCGGGCTCCTGGTGTTGCCCTGCCTAAAAGATTGAATGCTGCTCGTCTTAAGGATAAAAATGTGAAGAGGACATTGGAAGAAGAGATGCAGGCTGCAGATCTTGGTGAGGATTGGCCGACTCTTAAAAAGTCGGTTTATGATGTAGGCAGGCGTGTTCTGGGATTGGTGCAGATAAAACATCAGGACTGGTTTAATGAGAATGATGTACATATAGAAGACTTGTTGGCTGATAAGAGGCGTGCTCTGTCACGCTACTTGACGGCAAAACCTCAGGAGAGGAATACGTTGCATGAGGAGCTCAGAGATGTAAAATCACGTGTTAGGCGGAGTCTTTCTCAGATGAAGGATCAGTGGTGGAGTGAGAAGGCTGGTCAGATACAAACTTTGAGACATCTCAATTCACATACGAGAAAGTAAAGCGGGATGTGAGGAAGTGCATTGCGGTTGCACTTCCAGACGGCGAGAGTCCTCCTATGGTGCTGACATGCAGCGTCTGTGCGAGACTCTGCCTAAGCAAAGCTGGACTCGAAAGTCATCTTCGCAGTCATAAAGTAAGACCAGTGGTTGACTACCAGGCTGCTGTTGGAGATGCTACTCATCATGCTTGCCAAACATGTGGTAGAGAATGTAAATCAGCAGGGGGGCTCAAGCGACATGCAAAAGTACACGAACTCCAACCACAGCCGACTATTCCCAGTGAATGTTTTGGTTGCCGACTCTGTGCAAGACATTTTAGATCATTGGCTGGGCTAAGAAGCCACATTCGATCGCAGCGCTGTTAGTTGCTATCGTGTGTGTGTGTGTATAGATGTGTTTATGTGTGTGCGTGTATGTGTATATATATATGTATATGTATATTATTATTGTTGTTGTCGTTATTATTATTGTTATAATTATTATTATTATTATTATTGTTATTAATGTATGTGTGTGTGTGTGTGTGTGTG
This sequence comes from Eledone cirrhosa, assembly GCA_964016885.1. Classification (NCBI taxonomy): domain Eukaryota; kingdom Metazoa; phylum Mollusca; class Cephalopoda; order Octopoda; family Eledonidae; genus Eledone; species Eledone cirrhosa. Next base: position 439,697,902 of record OZ024740.1, on the reverse strand, counting down.
TGTGTGTGTGTGTGTGTGTGTGTGTGTGTGTGTATGTGTATGTATATGTATATGTATATATATATATATATATATATATATTTCTTTTTTTATTTTAATTTTATTTTTTATTTATTTATTAATCTTTTTTTTCTCCTCGTGCAATGGCCATACTCGATAACGAGGAGGCAGCCATCATGTATGTATGTATGTGGGTATGTATGTTTGTATGTATGTATGTATGTGTATGTATGTATGTATGTATACATGTGTATGTGTGTATATATGTATGTATGGTTGTATAATGTTTGTATGTATGTATGTATACATGTGTGTATATATGTATGGTTGTATGTATGTATGTTTTATATCGGAGTTATCACAGTTTCCTGAGTTACCTTCTCCTAGAAGGATGCTTTCACAAAGGCTAGGGGTCCTTCACTCCTAGTGATTTAACCGCGTGTTCGGGTATCCAGCCCGATTATTTCAATGTTCCCGCGCATGATACAACCATAGGTTTCCCCAGATCAATAATAACTGGGTAAAATAGGCTCAGTAGTTACTGATGATGCTGATCTTTTTTCTTTTCGTGTTATAGATACTGGCACCCAGAGAGTGGGATTGGCTCAGTGCATAGTTTTTCCTCACTTAAAAAATATCTTCACACACAGGCATTACACGAAAACATTAATCGATTTTATTATTTATAAGATTTTTTTTTCTCAACTGAATGGCTGGCTGCACCCTTAGAAACAACAAATTCAACGATGTCCAAAACAGTATAAAAATAAATGACAATAACGGCTCTGGAACCACACCCGGCCATCATCATGGTACTGTGATAGAACCAAACAAAGCATTGGATATTGGCTGTTGGACTGTACGGACACTGCTTGACAGTGATTCCTCAGAACGTCCTGAATGAAGGACCGATCTTATAGCAAAGGAGGTTCGACGTTATGATCTTACATCGTACCTTTATCTGAGACGAGGTTAGCTGGAGATGTCATCTTACATAATTTTGTGGAAAATATACATTCTTTTGGAAAGGGAGAGATAAAGGAATTAGAAGAGAGACTGGGGTAGCATTTGCTGTTAAGACTGCTCTTGTGGATAAGTTGGAAGATGTCCCAGTGGAAATTAGTGAACGTCTTATGTCCATGAAAATTCCGCTGGACAAAGGAAGACATCCAACCCTGGTGAGTGTGTATGCTGCAACTATGAAATTTGTTGATGAGGAAAAAGTGTCTTTCTACCATGCTTTGAAAGGTGTTTTAAGAAATATGCCTCAGGCAGACAAGGTCATCGGGCTGGGTGACTTTAATGCTGGAGTGGGTAGGGATTTTAGCACATGGAATGTAATCGGGAAGCATTGGGTGGGAAAGTGAAACAGCAATGGAATGCTCCTGCTGCAGATGTGTGAGGAACTGGATCTGTGTGTTACCAACACAATTTTTCAGCAAAAGAATAAGTTTAAGACCACATGGATGCACCCTGCATCTAAAGAATGGAATCTTCTGGACTACATCCTTGTCAGAGGACGTGACAGACGGGATGTGCAGTATGTTCGTGTTCTTCGTGGGGCTGAGTGTTGGTCGGATTACCACCTGATACATACAAAAGTAAAATTAATCGCAGACTGTAAAACCCTGGCTCCTGGTGTTACCCTGCCCAGAAGATTGAATGTTGTTTGTTCGTCTTAGGGATAATAGTGTAAAGAGGACATTGCGAGAAGAAATGAATGTTGCAGATATTGGTGAGGATTGGCCGACCCTTAAAAAGTCAGTTTATGTAGGCAGGCGTGTTCTGGGATTGGGGCAGAGAAAACATCAAGACTGGTTTAAAGAAAATGATGAACATATAGGTGAATTGTTGGCTGATAAGAGGCGTACTCTGTCACGCTACTTGGCAGCAAAGCCACAGAAGAAGAACATGTTGCATAAGGAACTCAAGGATGTAAAATCACGTGTTAGGCGGAGTCTTTCTCAGATGAAAGATCAGTGGTGGAGTGAGAAGGCTGATGAGATACAAGCTGCATCAGATTCAAAGCTGTTGTACAGTCTCTTGCGTGAAGTTTATGGACCGTCTTTTTCTCTGGTGACACCGCTTCGCAGCAAGGATAGCAAGGAACTTCTTCGTGACTCACAAGGAATTCTGCGAAGGTGGCGAGAACACTATGATGAACTTTTGAATCAGCCGTCTGTCGTCAATGAAGATTTCCTCAATATCATCCCTGAAAAACCTGTGAAAGTAGCTCTCACAGAACCACCGACGCTTGTGGAGGTTGCAGTAGCTATCTAGAAGCTGAACAATGGAAGGTCTCCATGTATGGATTGCATACATGCAGAGCTCTTACAATATGGTGGTAAGAGACTTCTGCGACATCTTCACTCTTTGTTTGGCAGGATATGGGCTAGTAACTCCTTACCTGAGGACTGGAGAGATGCAGTAATGGTGGTCTTGTACAAGGGAAAGGGTAACAGGAATGATTGTGGAAACTACAGAGGTATATCATTGTTTTCTGTCGTAGTAAAAAATTATGTAGGGGGCTTCTGGACCGTCTGCTGACAGACATTGCAGATTGTGTTCTTCCTGAAAGTCAATCTGGTTTTCGTGCTGGACGTGGCACTATTGATATGATTTTCTCAGCTAGACAGCTCCATGAGAAGTGCATGGAACAAGATTTGGATCTGTATCAGGTTTTCGTTGATCTACATTGTGGAAGGTTCTCCAGAAACTTGGTTGCCCTGATAAGTTCCTTGTTTGGTTAGATTTTTTCATGACGACATGAAGGTTTGGGTTAATGTCAGAGGTATCAATTCAGAGCCTATCTCTGTGAAACATGGAGTGAAATAGGGGGATATTCCAGCACCGATTCTATTTGCCATATACTTTGCGATGGTTTTCTATATTGCATTCAGGAATTGCGAGCATGTTGTTTACACCCAATATTGAATCTCTGGCAGAATATTTAACATCGGGTGCTTTGCTGCAAATACAAAGGTGTTTACCACTGTCATAAGGGACCTCTTGTATGCAGATGATTGTGATCTTGTAGCACACACAAAGATTTATATGCAGCATATTTTGAATGCATTTTCTGATGCTTCCACTGCCCTAGCATTGACTGTCAGTCTCAAGAAAACCGTCGTCATGTACTAACCTGCCACTTGTAAGCAGTACAGTGAGCCAAATATCTGTGTATAGTAAACGATTTGTAGTGGTTGATCAGTTTGTCTACGTTGGAAGCACTGTTAATCGATACAGCAACCTTGATAATGAAATTCCAACCAGGATTAGGAAAGCAAGTGATGCTTTCGGAAAGCTAGAAAGGCGATTCTGGGGTCGGCGAGACATATGCAAGAAGACAACAGTAAAGGTCTACAAGGCATGTGTGCTCTCTTCTGTTCTTTATACCTGCGAGACCTGGGTCACATATCGACACTACCTTAAACAATTGGAGCATTTCCATCAGATGTGTTTCAGACAGATCCATAGCGTTCACTGGAGGGATCACATCAGTGATGTCGAGATTTTGGAAAGCTCTCTGTGTGACAGTATAGAAGCTCTTGTGCTTAAGCAAAGACTCCGTTGGAGTGGTCACCTTGCCAGGATGAAGGATTCTAGAATACCAAAACAACTCATTTATGGAGAGTTAGTTAAAGGAAAACGACCTCCACATAAACCAAAGAGAGGTATAAGGATTCCTTGAAAGCCTCTTTGAAATACGCTAACATCTTTGCTGATAGATGGGAAAACGTAGCTAGTGATTGTAGTAAATGGAGAAAAGCTGTACATTAGAGGAAAGTTGCTTTTGAAGCATCTCGAATCGCATACGAGACTTAAAAGGGATGTGAGAAAGGGCATTGCTGGTGCATTTACAGACAGCAAAGGTCCTCCTATGGCGCTGACATGCAGCGTCTGTGTGAGACTCTGCCTAAGCAAAGCTGGACTCGAAAGTCATTTTCGCAGTCATAAAGTAAGACCAGTGGTTGACTTCCAGGCTGCTGTTGGAGATGCTACTCATCATGCATGCCAAGCATGTGGTAGAGAGTGTAAATCAGCAGGAGGGCTCAAAAGACATGCAACATGAAGTCCAACCACAGCAAAGTAGGAGCCTGAGATATTGTTGAATTTAGATCTAAAGACTTATTTTTCTTTTACCAGGAGTCTGGTTTGTATAAGGATAGAATAGATTCTACTTCTGAATGAATTGCGAGTATATTGGTCACAACACATTTTAGCTGTGATGCTGTTAGAGTCTATGTTGTACTTCTGAAGAAGATATCTTACACAATCAACAACCTCTGTTCATTTAGTGGCCCAGAGTCAGTCAATTGAAAACGACTTTAATTTCTTAAATATTCTACTGGTAGATTGCAGAACTACTAGCTTCCAAGAGTATATATAGCAAAATTAACAGCCAGTAATGGCATCATCTAGTGAAGATTCAACCATTTATATTGTGACATTATTTCCTTAAAATTGTTACAGTTTTATATTCAATGTGGCTATGAAATTAAAAATGTTCCCCGATAACTAATTTACGAAAATAAATACTGAAACGTTAAAAAAGAATTCTCTAGAATATGGTGAGCCACAACAGGTGGGGTACCAAAGGTATTAGGAATCTAGGTGCAATTTCTGAAAAAGTATATCCAAAAAAGAGTTTAAATAATAAATAAAATGTATCACCGCAGAAATCCAATTCACGTGGGATTGGTAACATCATAAGAAAAGTATATTTTATCATATATCTTCAGACTTGATTGCAAGAGATATTTTCCTTTTTCAGTAGTCAACACGTACACTGTGTTTACAAATATATGGAAATAAATGTATAAAATATAACAAGAATAAGCACCAGAAGAAGAAGAAGAAGAAGAAGAAGAAGAAGAAGAAGAAGAAGAACAACAACAACAACGATAATAATAATTAGAAGAAGTTTTATTGAAAAGAAAACAATAGCATCATAAATTAAAAGAATGATAAGAGATTTAGACAAAAACGTAGTTACGGGCAGATATATATTAAAGAAAAAGTTTGAGAAGAGTATTCAATTTTTACTTAAAAGAAAGATGTCGAACATAATGAAATTAGTATGAAACTAGAGCTAGTCAAGTGATACGGTAGAGTTTTAATATTCTTAACTTCAAGTTAAATGAATTAGTAAGGCTAGACAGGAGATCTAATGAGTGTATTTCATAACAATACCGACAACCCTACACAAGAAGATTATATTTACCACGAATACAAAGAGATAGTTTCCGTCTGATACTAGAAAAATATAATTGTTTCTACTTTTGAGACAAGGCCAGCAATTATCTCAGTGTATTACTGGTACTTTATTTTATCGACCCCGTAAGGATGAAAGGCAAAGTTAACCTCGGCGGGATTGGCAAGGGCCGTAACTCTTTGCTGCAAAGCATGGCGTCAGACGCTCTACCGATACTGCCATCCACCACCCTCCATGGTAGAAAAATATAATAATAATAACATAGTACCGGTGAAAAACGATGGAGTGTAATGTAGAAAGATATTAGATTTAAATGAATTATTCCTTGAAATCGGGTTTTCCTTGAGCTTCGGAACCATTACTCTACTTTATTCGTTTACGCCTTTTCTTAGTAGCAACAGCAGCAGCAGTAGTAGTAGTAGTAGTAGTAGTAGTAGTAGTAGTAGTAGTAGTAGTAGTAGTAGTAGTAGTAGTAATAGTAGTAGTAGTAGCAGCAACAGCAGCAGCAGCAGCAGTAGTAGTAGTAGTAGTAGTAGTAGTAGTAGTAGTAGTAGTAGTAGTAGTAGTAGTAGTAGTAGTAGTAGTTAGAACTGAATGTTTTTGTCTTCATAGCATATGAATAGCATATATATATATATATATATATATATATATATATATATATATATATATATATATATATATATATAATTTTTAAAAGAATAGAGGCGTAACACACAAGTTATGATATATTGGTAAACGGAATAGAAAATGCTGACAAATTGTTCACAGTGAAAAATATTTTAATTAGGAATACCCACAGTAAAAAAATGCGATAGACCCAACTGTGGCATATGCATCAACCTAATAGAGGGTTCGGAATTCTATTTCAAAGAAGGACAACGTTTTATAGTAAAACACAATTTCACATGCGCATCAGAAAATCTAATATATGTATTAACTTGCTCAGGTTGTCGAGAACAATACATAGACCAGACCAAATACAGCCTCCGCCAACGCATGACTGTCCATAGATCCCAAATTAAAATACGGGAATACAGGAAAATACCACTGAGTAAACACATTGATACCTGTGCCGCCCAAAATCATCCCAACTTCAGAATCTTTCCCCTCTCCAAATTTAAAGATAATGCCACCCACACCCAGCGCATCAGCAAGGAATCTCACTTTATTAACAAATACGGACCCCGTCTAAACACTTCTCCCTAAGACGAACCCAACCCACAACATACACACGTCAACATACATACCTACATCAGCATACATCTCTACCAACATATAAACACAATGACTTACGTAAACACACATGTTCTATGGTGCAACACAAATATACACAAATTTGCATACCTTTTGATGTCTATAGATATAAACGTGCCGACACACACACATACACAAACGCACACATGCATTGCACACTGATGGGCACATACATATTTGTGCACAGGTATTCCAATACGGCAAGGCCTAATGAATTCCCCTTGCAGTACGTACAATCTGGACACACTCCAGATACATATTTGTGCACAGGTATACAATTTCTGGACACACTCCAGATACATGTGTACAATTTGTGCACAGGTATACAATTTGTGCACAGGTATACAATTTCTGGACACACTCCAGATACATATTTGTGCACAGGTATTCCAATACGGCAAGGCCTAATGGATCCCCCTTTCAGTACGTACAATCTGGACACACTCACACACACCTTGGTATTATTCCAATACTATATATCATTTTACACCTTTTATTATTAAGGTTTTTGATGTTCTATTGAGAGAATCGATTTTACTGAAAATATCGAATAATGTACACCATTTTACCAGTAATAAATACTGGTCCACCCACACACACACACACACACACATTCTCTCTCTCACACACACACACACATATATACACACACACATACACACGCGTACATTAACATACAAATACACACACACACACTTCTCCGTATAAGACAAGAGCTGAAAAAATATCTTTTAACATGTTAAAATATCCCCCACACACTTACAGACACATTCCTACTGACCATCCCTCTACCACGAATTACTCTGCTACACACACACACACACACACACACACACTTGTCTTAATAGGCATTTGAACTGTCAACGGGCTGCGGTTCGCACACACATCCCTACTGACCATTATCACAACAACGAACCTCTTTACTACTAGTACTACACACACACACACATATAAGTTGTGAAAGACTTATTTCTCAGTCAGCCGACACAAACCTACATTTGGCGCAAAATCAATTTTTTACATTCACATGACCTCTAGCGACCAATCAAAATTGTTTTGACCACAAGAATTTTTGCAACACGAATTGGCGCAAAACTTATTTTAATACCGCTGGAGCCACTTTTTAAACATAAAAACAGATAGAATTCCCAAAACTAATCAGATCAGAGCAAACATGACGGACGCTCTATCTCAAAATTATTTTTGAAAAGCATTAGAAATGCGCAACCAGTAAGAACCAAAACTCAATACTAACCAATACTATTACTAATTCTCACTTATTCCTAATTAAACTATTTTTCACTGTGAACAATTCGTCAGCATTTTCTATTCCGTTTACCAATATATATATATATATATATATATATATATATATATATATATATATTCCCTGTAAATAATGTGCTCAAAGGAGAAGAAATCCTGAGCGCTTTAAAATACAATATGTTGAAAAGGTAACACACCAGAGAGAGATATACAGTGCGCTATCAATAAAACAGGGAAAAAAACCACCAGTGTATGGAATCTATAACCTTTCAAAGGCAGACTATAGACACGATATTTAAAAATATAAATTAAACCGTAAATAAATACCTCTATAACTATATAACACACGTACAAATCCAAAGATACTAATCCAAAGATATGTTTCACCAGTAATTTGTCGAAAGAAATGGGTTAACCTCGGTTCATCAGCGTGTGTAAGGCTATACATTTCAGACAACACTAAGAGAATTTTAAAAGTGACTGTCCAGCTACACTGGTGGTTTTTTCCCTGTTTTATTGATAGGGCACTGTATATCTCTCTCTGGTGTGTTACGTTTTCAGCATAATGTATTTTATATATATATATATATATATATATAGTAATAATAATAAATTTGAAGACTAAAATCCAAAGAGGGCTCGATAAGGATAAATATATATCAAATATATAAGAACCATAGAGCAAATATTTATTAAAATAACAGATTAAAGTTTAAGCAAAGAATCGCTGCTTTCACCCTTAACGGCATCTTCTGAAACTCAGAAGATCACGTTAAGGGTGAAAGCAGCGATTCTTTGCTTAAACTTTAATCTGTTATTTTAATAAATATATATATATATATATATATATATATATATATATATATATATATATATATATATATATATATATATATAAAATGACAAGACAACCAGAAGGTCTTATTAGTTTCAGGTTTAGGAAGAAGTAGATGAGGGTTTCACGTTTCGGACATACGTCCTTCTTCAGGAAATGGAGAGTTGAGAGTTCGGAGAGAGTTCGGAGAGAGATAGAGTTCGGAGAGAGAGTTAGGAGAGAGAGAGAGTGAGTTCGGAGAGAGAGAGAGAGAGAATAGTTTGGAACATCGGAGTTCGGAAAAAAGTGGGCCCCAAGGAAGCCGTTCAATCTGCTAGATATAGCAATCATTATTTCGTCTATTATAAACTATTGAATATTTCAAATATCAGTTGCTTCTTTATAGATACTCTTAAAATAGTTAAATTAACTTTGTTGGCAGCATGTGTAAGATATATACTTGAGTATTTTAATTATTTAACAGAATCAGAGAGTAAAATCTCAGCCTAACCCATTCCTGCTGCTGGAAAATAAAGGAAAATAAATAAAACATCCAATATTTTTACAGTTATTTTAACAGAATTCCCAGGAGTTTCTGCCTCAATTTACTATGGTACTATTACTTTAGCTTTTTTTTACAATATCTATGTATGATATACTATGTTTATATACACACATGTACAACGCTTATACACACACTCATACACACACATATGCACACGCACATACACACACATATATATATATATATATATATATATACATAATTGTTTCTACTTTTGGCACAAGGCCAGCAATTACCCAGTGTATTGCTGGTACTTTATTTCATCGACCCCATGAGGATGAAAGACAAAGTTAACCTCGGCGGGATTTGAAATAAGAATGGCAAGGGCCGTAACTCTCTCTCTCTCTCTCTCTCTCTCTCTCTCTCTATATATATATATATATATATATATATATATATATATA